>APFE031308185.1:37135-78431 GCA_000404065.3 Pinus taeda | reverse complement strand
GCACAACCTGCCCAATCAGAATCAGTATAACCTGCCAATCTCACTCCATCCCCCTGCCTGTAGTCTAGACCATAATCCACTGTTCCCTGCAAGTACCGCAAAATGTGTTTTGCAGCCACCCAGTGAACCTTCCTAGGCTCACACATAAACTGACTCATCGTGTTGACTGCAAAACAGATATCTGGTCTAATGTTGACCAAATACATCAAGGAACCAATCAGTTGCCTGTACAATGTGGGATCCACCAACTCGGAATCCGAAGCATGAAGCTTCTTCCAGTTGGTGATCATCGGTGTCGACATGAGTCTACAATCCTCCATGTGGAATCTGCTAAGGATGTCCACAATATACTTCCCCTGCCCCAGGAAGAAATGCCCCTCCTCCTGCCACACCTCCAAACCCAAAAAGTAAAGCATCAAGCCAATGTCCTTCATCTCAAACTCTGTCGCAAGATCTCTCTTGCAGTGCTCTATGAGTCTCTATGCACCTGTAATGACCAAGTCATCCACATACAACACCAGAATGAGAGGCTCCTCACATATCACAATAAAGTAAAGGTTCGGATCTGCCTCACTCTTTGTGAAACCCATCCCCTGCAAATAAGTGTCTATCCTGGAGTACCAAGCTCTGGGAGCTTGCTTCAGGGCATAAAGGGCCTTCTTCAGTCTGCACACATGGGACTCCTTCCCATGCACCTCAAAGCCCTGTGGCTGCTCAATGTACACCTCCTCCTGTATGAAACCATTGAGAAATGCGGTCTTCACATCCATCTGGTGGATCTTCCAACCCATCTCTGCTGCTATCGATATAATGGAGCGAATCGAAGTATATCGAGCCACGGGAGCGAAGGTCTCCTCATAATCAACTCCCTCTACCTGGGAGAACCCTCTACCCACAAACCTCGCTTTGAATTTCTCAATGCTGCCATCTGCAGCATGCTTTACCTTGTAAAGCCATCTGGAAGTAACTACGGACTTGCCCTCAGGCCTCGGCACCACCTCCCAAACATCATTCTTCATGATAGAAGAATACTCCTCCTGCATGGCCTCTCTCCAGACCTGCTGGCTAGCTGCCTCTTCATAGCTAGAAGGCTCAGAGTCAAGGATGCTGGTAACCATCGCCATATAGCTACAAAATCTCTCAGGTGGTCTACTCTCTCTGACCGACCTCTTCGGCTCAGCAACAGATGTGGCATCTCTCAAGGTGTCCTGAAGCCACTTGGGCTTCCTCTTTCCTGAGCATGCTTCTCCCATGGGAGAATGAAACTCCTCCTCCTCATCACCATCAGTAGCCTGAACTCCTGACTGCCTGTCTGCTGTCCTCTGCCTGCACCTGAACCTGTAGAAGCTGAGGTACCGTGTGAACTGTCCATTAGTGGACTCCCTAGTGAACTGCTCTGTGAACTGCTCGGAGCACCACCCCTCTGGCTCGACGAGCCACTGCTCACTGACGGACCTGACATCCTCATAGATGTACCTCCTGATCCTCCTGATCCCTGCCCACTGGATCCCTGTGACTGACCAACTGCTGCTGAGGATCTGGCTGATCCAGATACTCTAACTCCCTGACCTCCTAAAGGCCTTGTCCTCCTCGAACTTCACATCCCGCCTGACAACAAATTTCCTCTGTGCAGGAATGTAAATCTGAAAGGCCTTTGAGGTCTCACTGTAGCCCACAAAGATACCCTTCTCTGCGGTGGGCTCTAGTTTGGTCCTCTTCTCCTTGGGTATGTAGGAGTATGTAATGCACCCAAAGATACGAAGATAACCAATATCAGGCTTCTTCCCAAAAAAAAGCCTCCTCCGGAGTCATGTGCCCCAAGGCACGATGCGGACTCCTGTTCTGCAAATAAACAGCTGTGTTGCAGGCCTCTGCCCACAAGAACAATGGAAACCCCTGATCATGTAACATGGCTTTGGCAACCCCTACGATGGATCTGTTCTTCCTCTCCGCAACCCCGTTCTGCTGGGGGCTATAAGGAACAGTGAACTCCCTCCTAATGCCTGCCTCCACAAAATAGTCAACAAACTCTCCAACGGTGTACTCTCTCCCATTGTCCGACCTCAGGGACTTGATCTTCCGACCTGTCTATGTCTCCACAAGAGCTCTAAACTCCTGAAACCGCTTGAAGACCTCACTCTTGTTCTTCAAGAAATAAATCCATGTCCTCCTGGAGTGATCATCAATGAATAAAACATAGTACTCATATCCACTCAAGGAAACATGAGACATCTGACCGCTCACATCGGAATGAATCAAATCAAGTATCCCAGTCGCTCTGCTATCAATGCTGGGAAAAGGGGATTTGGCAAACTTGCCCATCGCACGTCCTCTGCAAGTATCAAAGTGATCAATACTAAAATCTGGCACACCTGTAGTGATCTTCCGCAAGGTCCTCAAGGCTCCATGATACATATGCCCCATCCTCTGGTGCCAAATCTCACACAGCTCAGAACTACTAGCTCTGCTATCGGTACTACTGCTCAATGCCAAAATGGACTAGAATGCAAACTTGTACACCTTTGCATGGCGTACACCTATCACTCTAGCTGAATCAGCTGGAGTGCCCCTGGGATACATCAACACCTGTCCTCCCCTGAATAGTACCTCATATCCTCTGTCCTCCAAAGCTGAGACGGATATGAGGTTCTTCTTCATCCCTGGCACATAAAGAACATCCGACACCTTCAAGGAAGGTTTGGCCTCCCTCTGAAATGTCAGTGTCCCCACACCGACTGCTCTAACTCTGTCATCACCGAGTACTACCTCCATATCAGTGCCACTCTCTTAAAGCTCTGAGAAGTACTCACGAACTCCTGTCATGTGACGTGAAGCCCCACTGTCCACATACCAGATACCCGAAGATGCTCCGCTAATCGAGGGAAATGCATGCTCCCTCTGAACCTGTGTGGGAGGTGATCCTGCACTAGAGAACTCACACGCAGTGAACCCAAACTCCCGATCAAAACGAACTGCAAAGTCCTCAACCTCTGCTAAAGCTGCCACGCTCTGGTTCTTCCCCTTCTTCTTCTCCGGACACACAACTACATAGTGTCCCATCTTTTGACAATTCCAACACTTCACCTTGGAATAGTCCTTCTGTGAGTTACCCTGTTTACCTTTACCTTTGCCTTTGCCCCCACCATTGCTTGTGGAAGCCTGCTTCTTCCCTTTGCCTTTCTTGCCTCCTGCTGACAGTGCTATATCCTCATCCTACTCAACTGGCTTGGCTGCCCCAAGCTGACCTTTCCTGATCTCTGTCTGAATGCAATCATCCCAAAACCTCTCCCAAGTGGGAAGGGTCTCACGTGCACAAACCCCATCAGCAAAGTTCATCCATGAACGGTGGAGGCCATTCACTGCAATCCGCACCAACTCAGTGGGTGGAATGACCTCTCCAATTGCTGCCAACTCATCTCTCACATTAGTAATCTTAGTGAGATATCCAGCTGCACTATCATTACCCATCTTAATGTTCTTCAGCTTCTCCTTCAGGACCATTTTCCGGTTCTCATTGGTACTCTAGTAGAGATTGGACAATGATGTCCACATCTCATGGGCATTGCTCTTTCCTCTCACATGATGAATGCAATGGTCTGTGACTCCGTCTAGAATCAGCGTCTTACCCTTGTTGTTCTTTTTATTATACTCAGTTAACTGAGTAGCATCAGTATGCACAACAACAGGGTTCTGTGTGGTATGCACCATGATATCCTAGACTTCTGCCTTCTCAAAGATACTCTGCATTCTCTCCTTCCAAACGTTGTAATTTGTATGCCCATCCAGCCTATCATCCACCCTCAATCCCAATGACATCCTGCTGTCCTAAAACTGAAAAATAGCACTGCTGTAGAAAGATAAAACTGTTGTTTGTGAAAAATCAGCTTGCTAGAATTTTCTAAGTGAAAAATCAGCAGGCTGTAATTTTCCTCCTTGCTGTCCCAAACTGCACTTCAGCACTCAAGCTCTGATACCATGTAGAGATTTCTCATTTCCCACCCCAGTTTTCAGTTTCACCTTATTTCTCCAATATAGTTAAATGCCCTTTTCCATATCCATACATTCAACAACTGAAAAAATAAATATTGCTGAAAACACAAATTCTAGAAATTTTACAGAATGCTGGAAAATGCAGAAATAAAAAATCAGCAGGTACAAACAACCATTTAACATATTTAAACACAGTGATTTTTGGTCAAGGTGACCCTGCAAAAACCCCCAACAACTTCGTGCCTCACAGCCAACTGGAAAACTTGCAACCAGCAAAACAAAACAGCAATACTGTTGTACGACCTCCTCCAAATCTATTGTACGGCCTCCACAAAACAGCTGTACAGCCTCCTCGACAACTGTTGTACGTCCTCCTCCAAATCTGTTGTACGGCTTCCTCAAAATCTGTTGTACGGCCTCCTTGAAAACCATGCCCAAATACTGCCTTTTGCTCTGTGCTAACTCAGCTGTACGGATTTGCTAAAGTGTTGCCTTGGAATGTGTGCCAAGCTACTGCCTCCTTCTCCTCTTTGTCCAGAATTCTCCCTTGCTCTCTTGCTCTCCTCTCTTAATCTGCTCATGAAAGAATAATGACCTTTTCTTCCTTTAATCCAACCCTAAGTGACTTTTGGATGATCCCTAAATCCAATCGCTAAAGTAGATTGAGATCTATGGCTGAGATTAAATGCTCATTTAAATCTCACTTTATATTTTTTAATTCACCCCACTTTAATAAAGACCCACTTAGTCATTTATTTCCAAAATCACTTTTCCTTTCTATTTTTAGATTGACTTTATTAAAGTCACTTTAAAATTAGACTTTAGTAACTTTATCACTTAAAGTCACTTTTAAATTAGATTTGACTTTATTAAAATTATAAAGTCACTTTAGGAGAAAAATTAAATTCTTTTGGACACTTTTCCCCTAGGCCAAAGATCAAAGCCTTAGGGAACCACCTGCCCTCCGGTACCAAATTTCAACAATTTTTACATAAATCAAGATAGATATGATATATCAATGATTAATTATTCCAGCATCAACCATCTACAATCTAGATTCCTCTTCTCTTGTCTAGCCTTTGCCTCTACTTCAATTCTATAGGGATTTTAGTCAACATTGCCTAATTTTGATCAAATAGCTTAATCCAAGCTTTATTATATGGTAGAGAAAGCTTAACATGCCTGATCAATGATTTTGACTTGATTGAAGGGTACATAATTGCTAAGGCCATGACAAAGGAGTTCAACAATCAATAACACCAACACTGAGGTACATATAGGGCTTGTTGCTCTTGATTAAATGCCAATCACATGCCCTCATACATGATATAATCCAATGAAACGCCACAATCCCATTGATCCTGAAAACTGTCAAGTCTGTTGAATTTTGAATGGGATATGATATTCTATTTTCTCCATATGAAGTCTGATGAGGTTGGAAACACTCTCAAACATCCTGAGTCATTTCTTGGTAATGTTAAAAATTTAAGTAAAAGGATGGAAATGAAAGATAAAGGAGAATGTCACTTTTACTTTAAGAATTTAACATTACCATTAGGGAGCATCTAGGAAGTGTCAAGGGAGCATCAAGGGGCACCTTGGGAGTATTCGGAAAGTGTAGTTCCTCATAGAACAGTTTGAAATTTCCAAAACAAAAAACAAAAAAAGCCCCACAAAACCGTCTACCTTCTCTCGGATCCGCTCGCGATCCGCGGTGGATACACGCCCAAACCTCTACAAATCCGCACCCAATCCTTTCCAGATCTGCGAATCGGGCAGTAGGAACCGTGGATCAGGTGGTAGGAGCCACGGATCGAGCCCCCACAGATCCAATTTTGTAGGAATCACCAAAAAAAGGAGGAATTGCGGATCTGATTTCCAAATCCGCAGTTCTGCCAAAGGATCAATGGTGTATCTGTACAAGATGCGAATTTGCCTTTGGATCCTTGGGGGGGCGGTTCCTACAACACTGGTACCATGCACGGGGTGTTTGTTTTAATCCATACAGCGCTTGCTTGAGTCTGCACACCTGCGACACTCTGTTGAAGGTCTCAAATCCTTCTGACTACTCAATATACACCTCTTCCTCAATCACGCCATTGAGGAATGTTGTCTTTACACCCATCTGATGTATCTTCCATCCCATCTGTGTTTAAAGTGCTAGAATAGATCTCATTGAAGAGTACCTTACTATTGGAGCAAACGTCTCCTCATAATTAATTCCCTCCAACTGAAAGAACCCTCTGGCTACAAATTTGGCCTTATGTTTCTCCACACTCCCATCCGTTGTTTGCTTTAACTTGTAAAGCCATCTGGAACTCACCACTGACTTGTCTGCTGGTCTTGGGACCACTTCCCAAACATTGTTTCAGATAATGGAGTCGTACTCCTCAACCATGGCATCCACCCATACTGGTTTTTGCATTGCTTCCTCGAATGAGGATGGCTCAACCTCTACACCCTTGCTCATTAGAGTCATGTAGCCAATGTACTGATCTAGTGACCTCCTCTGTGCGCTATAATGTGGGTGCTCCCACATTCTCTCTAGCATCATGCATCAATCTATCAACCTCTCTGGTGTGCTTCCTTCCATCTCTGGAAGTCTTTACATGAGTAGGTGCTTCCATTCTCTTCTCCTCTGCATGTGGCTACTCCACATCATCCTGAGGTTCCTCCTTTGGAGATAAAAGCTCCTCATTTGCATGTAACTGAAACTCCTTCTCAAGGGAACATCTCATGGCCTTCTTTTCATCGAACTTCACATCTCTACGAACCACTGTGATCCTATGAGATGGCAGGTACACCCAATAGTTGTGAGGTGTATCAGTGTACCCCACAAATATGCCCAACTCAGTTGTTTGCTCTAGCTTCTTTGTGCATCCTTGGTAACATGACAGTAGACTAATGAACCAAAGATCCTGAAGTGTGCCACATCTGGTTTCTTACCTGAAAAAGCTTCTTCTGGTGTACTCATCCTAAGAATAGGATGAGGACTTATGTTCTACAAATAAACAATTGTCTTGCATGCATCAGCCCACAAGTGCAACGACAGGCCCTGATCATGTAACATTGCCCGTGCAACTCCCACAATACTTTTGTTCTTCCTTTCAACCACCCCATTCTGTTGTGGGTTATGGGGTATTATTAACTCCCGTTGAATGCCTTTTGCTACACAAAAGTTCTTGAATTCATTCGACACATATTCTCCACCGTTATCGCTTATGAGAGCTTTAACTTTACTGCCAGTATCTTTTTCGACAAGTGTTTTAGCGAACATCTGATCTTTCTTTTGCACGAAAAAAATTCAACACTCACGAGAAAAATCATCTACAAATATTAAACAATACATGTCTTTGGTTGTGGAGGTTGTCAAGAACGGTCCACACGCATCTGAGTGAACTCTATCAAGGATCGCTTGCGCTCGACTATCTTTATCATGAAAGGGAGCTTTGGTGTACTTCCCAATGTACACTGTACACCCTTTGCATGTGTCTCTCTACTCTAGTGTACCCTTGGGAAGTCCTGTACAAATTTGTTGCATGATCTTCAAACCTGTGTGGTGCAAGTGACCCAATCTTCTCTGCCACAACTCACCGATGTCTCGGCTCTGCACCTTCTCTACTTTTGTGCTAAAAGCAGTGCAATCTTCTACATCCAATTTGTAGACGTTCTTCACCCGAACCCCGATCCACTCCCCCTATCCTGAGGCTATGTGATGAAGGAAAGCCTTTCCCTTGCTAAATATCACATCGTAGCCACAGTTCTCCAACATGGCAATTGAAACCAAATACTTCTTCAAACTTCGAACATACATGACATCTTTTAATGTGAGAGGAGAACAGACCCCCTCTGAAACGTAACAATACCGATGTCGGCCACGTTATACCTCCCATCGTCTCCCATTTCGATGTGCATCTGGAGGTCCTTCTCCAAGTCATTGAAAAACTCTTTGTTTCCGGTTATATGGAATGAGGCTCCACTATCCAGGTACCACACACTACCCATCACTGATGTCACCATGCAAGCAATGAGGGTGAAATCCAACTCAAATTGTGAAGCAAGAGTTTTACCACCCACTCCTCCTGAAAGCTTCTTGCCAACCTTCTTGTGTGAACACTTCGTGGCATAGTGTCCTAGCTCGTGACAGTGAAAACATTTAATCTTCAACATGTCCTTCTTCTTGCTGCCCTGACTGGAATTTGATTTGGAATGGGATGACTTCCCCTTCCCTTTATTCGCCTTTCTAGCTAAGGCACGATTCTCCTCATCATCATGCTTGGATGAAGATTCATCTCTGGTGTTTCACCGAATCTCTTTTTGCACCAAGTCGGACCACAAACACTCCCTCTCTAGTAGATTCTCCCTCCCATTAACCGTGTCCGAGTAGTTGTGCCAGCTCTTGGGAAGGCCTACAAGGTCTAGGCTCACCATATCGTCTTCAGCAACTGTAACATCGACACTTCCAAGCTCATCCCGACATTGGGTGAACTTGGTCAAGTACTTCGATATTGTGTCGCCCTTCTCCATCTTGATTTTTCTTAGCTTGTCCGTCAATGCCAGCTTCCTGTGGTCATTGTTGTTTTGAAACATGTATGTCAAAGCCTTCCAAATCGCACATATGGAGTCTCCTTACGATGGAGGTTCGAGACAATATGATCTCGAACTCCTTCTAAGATAATCCTTCTCGCCTTTGCCACACATTTTTTCCACTCTACCAGATCTTGAGCATCTACTGTTGGAGGCTTAGGAATATCTTTGTTTATGAATTCCTCAAGCCCGTTGACTTCCAACACTGCTCCATCATGTCCTTCCAAGCAATATAGTTTGAACTACCCTGAAGGTCATATTCGAGTTTCAATCTGTAGAACGATATCATGCTAGCTCTAAAGTATGATACTTCAAATTCGATTTCTCCTGCAAAAGACAAACTCGTATTCTCCTACTCTATAGTGATTTCAACTCCGATGCCATGTAGAAATTCCTTGTAGATTCAAACTGCTAATTGTAATATGCTAAAACAATAGACTTGAATCTACTCTACTCATCAGCAAAAATAGTGAAACGATCGCGAAATCACGAAGCATATAAGAGAAAGAATTCAATCACACATAACACAATGATTCCCTGGGGAAAGCCACAGCTAAAACCCTTGTTATCTGTATATTGTATTAGTCAAAAAATATGAGAAGATTACAATGCTTTCCTCAAGCTTGAGCAACCTCAGCACTATCTCTATCTATCTCACTACTTCCTAGACAAGATCAAGCCAATACTTAGCCCATTTCTTGCTTGCCTAAGCCCCTATTTCCTTGCGTTGTTCCTCAAGGAATTAGCCCCTATGTAATTGGGAAATTCCTCAATTATGAATTGCACAATCCTCATAGGCCTTCCTCTAACTGGATGCACCATCTAATTAATTTAGATGATTTTACAACTGATACTACATTGTCCTTGAACTCTAATCTCAACTGGGTCTTTCTCTGATCTGACATGCATGAGTTAATTATGAGTGAATCTTCAGTTCACTGATTGATCACTATAGGCAGCACCACACTGCACTTCAAGGAGCACCAAATTGTACTTCAAGCAGCACCACATTGCATTTCAACCAACACCACACTGCACTACAGGTAGCGCCCCACTAGACTGCAGGCAGAACCCCACTGGACTACAGGCAGCACCCCACTACTAGACCTCCCATAAATTCCTCCATCAGTTGGAACTAGTTTAACTGACTTTAACTCAGTTACACTTAATTAATTAATCACAACTCAATATAAACTCAACTAGTGCTCCTAATTGTAGGAGACACTCTACATGACTCTAATTAGACCCTCAACTCGAATTAACTAAGCCAACTCAACTCGAATTAACTGAGCCAACTAAGTCAAATTATCTTAGTTAACTATTACAAGTTGTCATGAGATGTGGAATCACAATTTTATTTCCAATTTAATTCAAGGACAGAATTAAATTAGGATTTTGTTGTTGCATTTTCAACAAAGGCCATGGCTCGATACCATGAACTTCATCCCTGAGTTAGTTTGACAAGAAATGAAACTTGTACAGACAAAGGTCCATAGGGCAAGGTGTTGCACCCCAATCTGTTATGTTGACGTAGCTACACAGGACTGGACACTGGATATTGACACCTCAACCAAATCATGTGTTTCTAGGTTCAAGCAAGTTGTGAATGTTTACTAGCACACCAAAGTACTATTGGGTCACGTACGTATGGATAGTGTTAATCACCAATAGGAAAACTCAATAGAATCAATGATAAACTTACCACTCTCATCTGAGGCTCAGCCAGCCACTCCTCCTCCATGGATGAGAAGACTGTTCAGCTAACTCCATAGCCTAAACACTGGGTCCAATAGTTTCCATGTTTTATCAGTTTTTTTATTTTAGTTTCTATAGTTTTTTAAATCTTATCCTCTCTACGTATGTCAAGGCTCAACATATTTAGCCTATTTCCATGTAATTTGGCAAATTTGATGCCTTAGTTAATCAAGGTCTCGAGTCTCAACAACATCAAAATTTTGAACTTGTGTTTTTGGTTTGGTCTCCCATCGGGGAGACCAAAAACATATTATTTTTTGGACTACGTAACTCTCTTTCACAGTAATATAAAGTGCCTAACTTCACAAAAAAAAAAAGGAAAAAAGAAATGGAGTGACACATCCTAACTAAGAAGCATGACCTAACCAAAGGACATGATCCATTAACCAAGAGACCAATCAATGCATATAAGTATATTGTCACGTGCTATTGTATCATATCATTCATTATATGTCATTTGGTTATTTATTACTTGTCCTATACAGATTTTAACTCATTTTCCTTTTTACATCGCATATTTAATAAATGAAATTTATCCATTTCATCCTGTAGAGCACCCAAAGACACTTGCATTGTTGAATATCCTAATAATTCTTGATTTTACCTCCAAAACCTAACACAAGAGAAGTCACCTTCTTTGAGATCAAATCTTCTCAAAGAAGAGTTATAAGCTCAAGAGACCAGTCAATGCATATAAGTATATTGTCACATGCTATTGTATCATATCATTCATTATATGTTATTTGGTTATTTATTACTTGTCCTATACGGATTTTAACCCACTGTCCTTTTTACATTGCATATTTAATAAATGAACTTTATCCATTTCATCCCTTAGAACACCCAAAGACACTTGCATTGTTGAATATCCTAAGAATTCTTGATTTTGCCTCCAAAACCTAACACAAGAGAAGTCACCTTCTTCGAGATCAAATCTTCTCAAAGACAAGCTATAAGCTCCCTAAAAGAACAAGTTTCTCCAAAGAAGTTTTGACAACCAAGCTTAAGGTGAGGACTGAGAAACCTTAGCTCTAATACCATCTAGAAATTATGTGCAAAGGATATCCACAATAACTACTCCACCAACATACACAATAATTTGGCAAAGCACAATCAACTCGAACAAATAACAACAAGACTTATACAAGATATTTATTGTTGGAGCCTATCCTCCAAGATTTATGATTAATCTCCAATGGAAGTTATACATCATAATAGCCACTTAAGTATCTCATAATATCTCATCTTCTTCTTGTGATATATTGAATTGTTTGTTCAACTGAGACAAATAAGGCCCTTTATTTATACATGACTGACCATACAAAAACATCCACAAAAATATATTAAATTCTTCTAGGCCAACATAACTACTTAAAATACTCCCAAGTGGCCAAATAAGAAAATAATGACAAACAACTCCCCAAAGGTGTCATTAAGGATTATATCAAAAGCTACCAAAATTGCTCACAAGACCTCATTTTAGCTTTATAAAAAGCCCTCCAACATCAACTTAACAAGGGCCATGGCTCCCTTGCTCTTACCATACAATGCCTCCAGATTAACTTTCAATACATTCAATCAAATATGCACATCTTGGACACAAATACCAAGGATATGTTCCTCTACAATTTTGCGACCTAGGTTCTACATTTGCTTCAAACTCTTTGGGTCGGGACCAAGAGGGTACAAACCCTCCTCCTTAGGCACAACATTAGATCCAAGCAAATTGTCACTCAGCCAACTATTTGAGAATAGTTCGGGGCAAAGCCATCATGACTAGTGACCATCTTTCGACTAGCATCTTTTGGGGAGTCAACATCCATGAGGGATTGATACCCTTTGGCTATCAAGATAGATCGTAGTAAAAACTTGAACTACATAATCAAGAAAGATATTCACAAACGATACATCCAACTCACATAGACCACATACATTTTGAGAGTTTAGGCCTAAACATAGCCTTCTACTATGAGCATTTTCTAGAGTTGAGAGATGCCTTAATTATTCAACCGTGAAAGAGTTGTAAGCACTCGTTGTACGCTCTCATAAACCCCCTAGTCCATTTCGCATGGGTTCTCATAGACTCCAAGTTGACATGATCATCACATCTCAAGGCTGGATAGGGTATCCCATTGCTATCACATGTAAGAAACTAAGACAAATAAGAACTTCATTTTCTATTGCCCCGTTTACTATGAGATTACAAGATGATATAATTACTTATCTCAAGACTTGGAGAACTCTATCTACATTGTTAAAGAACCAAAACTAAAATTTTCTTGCTCTTTACATAAGTGGAGCTTAGTTTTAGATCTCAATCCCTAGGTGCCCCATTTACATAAGAAACTATCAAAAGGATCACCTCCTACGTCCCAAATGTTCCAATGAATCAAAGCAACAAACAAGGGAAAATGATACTTCAAATTCTATAGTAGTAGCCAAAAAGACCTCAAATCTCTTCTTGCAATAGCACAATGAACAAACAAGATTTTGAAGGCCCAAAAATCATATGCATTCTACCATGGACACAACCATACAGCCATTCCCAAAAGAATATCATACAACACAACATTGGTCACCTTTCAACAATGGGAAACTTTGACGAGGAGGATACTTGCCACTCTCCCATTTGATATTCAGTTCCAACAACCCTTGACTTCCTCACAAAGCCGCAATCGATAAACAAAGGAGAATGATACTTCATATTCCAAAGTATTGAGACCTTAAGTATCATCTCGTAATAGAAAAAAAGAACAAAGTAGATTTTAAAGACCTTGTGATAAGATGCACCCTGCCATGTACACTTGCGCACAACCATTCCCAAAAGGATATCAACCAACACAACATTGGACACTTCACAACAATGGACAACTCTCTCTGAAGATACCTCCATTGACCCTCCACTCTCCCATTTGACAACTAACACCAATCAACCATGACTTCCTCATTTGGCTCAATGTTGATGCCTTGAGCTCGACTTCTAATTACTTTAGCATATACTCTTGCATTTAGGGTTTCTTCTTTCCTTAGCTATCTTTCGATGTGTAGACCTATATAACTTTTTATTCTTTTATCTAGGTGATGTCTTTTAGATTCGAGCATTGCATTTTTGTGGGATGTACTTTTCAATGCCAATGACCTACCATTGTGGTCATTTGTTCAACATTATTTAGTTTATCTTATCTCATCTTATAAGTTACCACTAGACAATATTACACATCCTAACATCACCCCTTAATATTGACTACAGTCAATACAAAATACACTACGAAGAAGAGGAGGCCAAGTGATAATACATCACTAAGAATTCATAATTTATTTCTAATAATCAAACTAATTTGTTTCAAGCATTCAAGGGGTGCAATGTGAACCTTATTCCAACAAAGAAAGGGAAGCCTTGTTAAAATAGACAAACATGAAATGCATGTGCATATTGCTTCCCGTCAACAGAAAGAAAGCTTTAATTAATGAATCTCAACATAAAAAGATAATTGGTCTTTAATATAATGCTTTGGCCACCCCACAAAATGTCCTAATTCATAATTGACGAGTACTCTCTAGGGAACACATCCATATGCATCTCTTATGTCCCCCAAGAAATAGTGAATAATAAGAAACATACTCAATTTCACATTTTTGTATGAAAAGTGTGTAATTGCCACCAAGCATCCCTCAAGGAGTGCAACACGAACATCGACACATTCCCTATAATCTACGGGAAATAAATTTTTGACAAGGAATTCCTTTTCATTTTGTAAACCAATTTTAGTAACTTTAATCCAACCAACTACCCCGCCATCCACCCCTCAAAATTAAAAGGGACCAAAGTGGAAACACTCTCATAGAGATAGAAACATGCCACTAAAAAAGATTTGGTCAACATACTCGGCATACATATACAAGGAACAATAGCATTCTATAACACCAAAGTGACACAAAAGACATCATAATTGGATGGCATTTATTACATATGCAAGTACAAGTAAATGGAGCCCAACAAACTATGTCAATATTCACATCTATAAATAAAAATATTAGTAGTATAATAAGCATACACCATTAAATAAGATGAGATAAGATAATTTTGTTAATGTCCAACAAATGACCACATAAGTAAGTCAATGGGAATTAAAGGTACATTTAGTGTAGGATTGTGAAAATGTATTTAATTTATTCATATTTAGTATTTCAATATTCGATATACAAATTAACCACTTCAATCATGCCATATCTTAATAAATATGTGCATCTCTATTTTAGCCATTGATACACCCTATGCCAACCCTTGTCATCTTTGTTTCTTTGTCGCATATATTATGTTTTTAAAATTTGACACTACTTCCAACCCTCTTAAAATTCATTTCCTATTCCTCAAAATTTAGGGTTATTTATATGAGACAACTCCCATTGATTTCTTGGAAAACCTCTAAATATGAGAAGAAAAAACATAACAAGTTGCTAAATATCTTAAAACTAAGAAAAATCATTTCAAAAATCAGCAAAATATCCTATAGAGAACTAAAACACTAACACATGGTGGTAGTAGATCTCAAAAGAAAATTAGTAATAATACTTTCAATCTAAACAAAAAAAATGGCTGTAGCAAATTCAACTCCAAATACTTTATTGAGAGTCAAGAGTGTTAGACAAAGACCATACAAAGAGAAAAGGGATGGTTGGCCCATCAAGATACAACTTATGCAACAAAGAAAACAAGAAAATGGAAATCTTGTTTCACAAATGAAAAAATACTGAAATAATTTTAAAATACCATCTTAAGGTGCAACTATAATGGACCTCTTGTTTCATTGATGCAAAAGTAGTGACCTATTGTTTCATAGATGCAAAATTAGTGAACTGATTTGAAAATAACATCTTAGGGTGAAAAGATGTGTTCATAGTAGATAGTTGGAAAACAAATCTTGCAAAATAGCATAATAGTTCCTACCCAAATTTGAACCAAAAAAAATTATTTCCCAAGTTTAGAAGCTTAAATTTACTAAAGGTTTGGTTAAACCAAAGGGCTATAAGTATATAATGGATGGTCTTAGAACAATAGAATTTGCTCAAAGACATGAAAAATACAAACCAACGCAATCCACGACCAAGATTCCTACAAATGCAAAGATCAATGACATACTAACATTGCTCACAAATTTCAAACAATAATAAGAACTGAAATTCAAAATTTTCATTTATTGTTTGTAAATGAAAATATTAACAAACATACAACATAGGAATTTTCACCAAAGAGATGTTAAGAGCTGTCCTAAGTTTTCTAAAGTCTCAAAACCAAACAGCAATCCATAACAAGAAAACCCATTCAATTGAGGTTGAGAACTATTATTCACTACAAGGGGCAATGAAAGCATTGTATATACGAAAATTGTACAACATAAAATGTTGTGATAACCATGGCTTCCTTGAACACTAGAAGCAACGTGAATGCCAAGAGTTTTCGGAGAGGGATATCCAACCCTTGTCAAGGAAATTCAGAATTGTGAGTTCTCAACAATTCAAGGACCATGGTTGTTGGAGAAAGCCATTGAGCTTTCAATACAATGTATCAACATAATCCAATTTTAGATATTCCCCATACATACACCAATCAACACATACTCAATCATGAAGCAACCTACAATGGATAATCACAAAAAGATTTCAATGCTTAGTACCCGGAGCTAATCTTGTTCATTTGTATCAAGAGGCTTAATCACTTCAATTAAAACACATTCTACAATTCGTCTCACCAAATTGCAATTGCTTGTTGAGGAGGAAAAAAATTCAGCAAAAAGAATGGGCAGCATCAAGATTTTCAAAAATGATGTCGCATAACAAGTACCCTTGAGCTGCATATTTTGGGAAGAAAGTAAAGAGCTTGAGGTTTTAAGAATCTTGCAGCAGTGCCTCCTCATTTGATAGTGAAACATGTGTCATGCAACAAATATACAAAAATATCGTAGAATGAAAGATAATTGAAGTTTTGATCAACAACATCGAAGATGTTATATTCTTGATATTGTCGACCATAAGTGCAATATGATGCATGTCTCCATACACAATCAGCAACATGTTTGCATCCTCATTTATTGGGAAGGACTTATAGATGTTGAGGTTGTAAGTGGCTTGC
Organism: Pinus taeda; assembly: GCA_000404065.3. Taxonomy (NCBI): domain Eukaryota; kingdom Viridiplantae; phylum Streptophyta; class Pinopsida; order Pinales; family Pinaceae; genus Pinus; species Pinus taeda. Next base: position 61,969 of record APFE031308185.1, on the reverse strand, counting down.
ATGATTGCAATGAGAAATATTCCTAGACAATCTAGTGATACAAGAAAAGATACAAGATCAATGTGTTGCTTACGAGGACAAGGAAGATCTTTGTGGCCGTCAAGTAGCAATATTTGATATCAGATATCCCACAACGTTATCTTGATGGAAGTCTTATGAAGCCTCTACGCCAAGTTTGCATAATGTTGATATTTGCAATTTTTTGGTCAAACTACCAATTCATCTACCTGCAAGAGGAACTAGAGTACATTTGAATCTGTTTGCTTGAAGAAGAGAAAAAAAAGCCAAATTTAGAAAAGTTAAAACGCCTCTCATTTGTAATAGCAACTTTGTTACAACCCTAGATATTGTGCATAAGAAGAAATTAATAATAGATGCACAAGTAGCTAACATGGTCTTTAAATTAATTAAAGAGGGCTTAGACATTAGGTGAACATGCCATCTTCATTTTAAGGAGTATCCCTTTGGCGAGGCGCATCCAAAAAATGGATTCCACATTGATAGTATTCAATTCACATAGATCCATGTGTTAGTGCTCGCTAGCACATGTGCATGTTGGCCAAGAGACATTCTTAGGACACCGAAAAAATGATAAATACCCAAACTAGTCACTCTTTTATTCATTCTTTGTTGCTTGATTACTTGCTTGGCAAGTATGAGTAACTTCATTAGTGCACTATTTGATTGTTGGCAGATAAAAGTCTAAAAAGTGCATCAACACTCTTATTAGAGTGTGCCAAATCTTCTTCTTGATTTACTTGGGGCTCATAAGCAGTTAATGCAGGTTTTAATGATTTATTTGGGGCCCATACACACTAATGCAGGTTTGTAGTTGAATTCGTCTATCACCTTCCAACAAACCTCACCTTGCATATTTTATCATTACTGATTGTTTTGTTTCTTTGGCGTGCATGACTAGTGCGCAATTTTAGGGCTATGGCAATCAAAAAATGTTATACCCTTTTGAGACTATCATCCTTATCTCAAATTATTTGGCACTTATGAGAGTTTAGTACAATGTTTATACAAAATAATTTCAATGACCTCTTCTACTATGCAATGGCATTCATTAATGATTGCTTCCTCCACATTGATATATTCATTGCAAGCTTTCACAATGCAAGTGCAATGGCATGCTTCTATAGTACATCAACCCTCATTACCAATACCATTCCTATTTCCAACATCGTTAATTCTAAAAATGGGCAATGACCAGATTTATAAGAATTGGCGACATGGATTTAGTTACCATTACAATAGTGAATGTTAAATGGAAAACAAGGTTAAAAACATACAAAAATTCGAAGGTGGCAGCCTGTATGTATCAGTTTTGCACGACTCGTACTCATATAAGACTCGTCTGGCTATTGACCCAGCGACTCGTATATGAATCGGGAATGACCCATATAAGACTTGGCAAAATACATTTTTCCTTTCCCTCCACCTGATATCCAAAACAAAATCGAAATTTGCTACCAGGGACGGGTCTTATACAAGTCCATACGAATTTTATTCAAGTCGTATGCAAGTTAACGGGTCTTATACAAGTCCATAAGAGTTTTGTTCAAGTCGTATGTGAGTCAACGGGTCAACACGAGTATTATGTGAGTCAACATAGGTAAGGGTCTTATGTGCGGGTTTTCTGAGAGTGACTCGTTTCAGCATATGACTTGTCAAGACCCACGAGTTTTGAAGGGTATTATAAGGGTCACGCTTCACTGGATCTTAGGATTATGTTACTTCATGAGGAAAACAAAAGACATCTCAAGGGAGGAAAAGTAACCACTGTCATTCATGAGTATTGTATGAGGAGAAGAGAGTAGGAAGGAGAATTTGCACCGCAAAGAAAAGGAGTTACAGCAGCAATAAGGGCACACATTCGAAGGAGAGGGCACGATTTCTGAGGCAGGATACAGCAAAGAAATCGAGGCACACATTCCAGCAATTGTACAGCAGCTACAGTACATAAATCATGAAGGATATGTTGCATTAAATGCTCAGACCGTACAGCAAAAAAAGCAGCACAAATTTCGAGAGTGCCATGAAATTCGAAGGGGTTTCTACTGCATTAATTGCAGTCTGAATGAGCACAAAATTCGAGGCAAAGTGGACATGAATTTTGCAGTAAATGGGCACGAAAATTGAGGAGTTTGTACAGCATTTATTGCTGTCTGTTCATACATCAAGTGGCACAATTTTTTTAGCAAGGAGGGCACAAAAATCGAGGTAGAAAAGGCACAGAATTCAAGGAGGAATTCTGGCATGAATTTCTAGGAAATCCAGGCATGCTTTCCAGAACATAAGTTACATCTATTGCTGGTTTATTACTGCTGTAAAATTTCTCTGAAAAATAAACATAGGTCCTCTCTCTCACTGGTTTTCCCTTCAGGGTTTTTCCAGGGTCTATTGCCCAAAAATTTGTGACAAAATTTTGTGGGTTTGCTGCTGTTTTGTCTCAGCAAAAAGTAGACTAGACTCTTGTATTTTGATTTTGGACTTTACAAGATTTTATGACAGCAGCAATTAATATGTGGTTGTGCATTAAACTTGATGAAATTCCATGAAACTTGAAACCGGATTGGATCTAAGTGAAATTTTTCTACACCATCAAAGTAGGGACTCTATATGATGTTTGGCAGCTATACGGCATAAGAAAACAGTATTATAATTAAATTGCATACCAATAATTGTTATATAGGAAAGTTATGCGTGCTAAAATTGTCACTCTTTCCTCTATGCTGGTTTTCTGGGTATTGACGAGTCCATGACAATCATTTATTTGCTTAACCTTGTTTGTTGAAAGATGATTATCTATCCGATTGCAATCTTGATATTATATTGGGCATATTGTGATAATAAGGAAGGTACTAAATGAGAATCTACATTGGGATTAGAATAATGTGATACAGTGTGGCTGAATTATTTTAATGACACTTTTTGGCATTTGCATTATTAATTGAAGTAATGAATCAATTGACTGTCATAAGTATGACTCCAAATCAATATCGTATAACTCCGGCATCAGCAAAAAATCAGAGTGGGTCATCAATTTGAGAGGTCGGAAAATTTTGAAAAAACAGACAAAAAAATAAATATAACTTAGCAATCATAAACATGGACCTGAAAATTCATCAAAAAAAACTCGGTGCCCGTGAAAACCTCAGAAAAAATTTGGAAAAATCAGATTTTTTTTAAACACTGCTCTTAAATCAATGAATCAATGACTTTACTAAATATTAGGTTTTGTAAGCATAGAAATATCATGAACAGGGGTGTTTACTACAGCGTTGCAAACATCCGATTTTATCATGAAAAAAATCGTGAAATCGTGAATTTTTGGCCTAGCCAATGTTTGCCAACTTCTACCAATATTTTGGTGGTATCTTTAATTTTGCCAATTTTTACAAATTTCCTTTTATAAATTTTTGGTTTTCCGGACCCTTGCCAATTTATCCCAATGCTGATGTTTGCAACATTGGTTTACTAAGTTGTCAACTTTTCAAAAATAATTGGGGTGGCCTTCACTTGAGAAGTTAATCTACATACCTCAGTCATAATAATAACCAAAAAATCTTAGTGGGTTAGCTCATTGGGTTTGAAGCTGTTGGCACTTCGTAATTCCTCCACGCTGAGGAGAGGAACCCAAAGGTAACCTTAAAAACACTTTAAAACTGGAATCTAGCTCTTCCAAATTCCAACTTCAGAGAGGGCTCTCTCAATATGAATCTTCGGTCACTTAGTTGACTAGCTGTCTTAGATTTTAGGCTAGGTATTAAGATCAGAGAGGAATAGGTTTAATAGTTTGATGGCAGGGAAGACGGGATATCCATTGGGCATGGAGTCATATTGTGCTAATAATTTTCAGTGATATGGTGGGAAAATGAGGAATCCTTAGACAGGGGTAAGGTAGGCAATACTTATAGTGTCTTTGTCAAATTTCGTTGTAGAGAATAGGTTTAATAGTTTGATGGCAGGGAAGACGGGAAATCCATTGGGCATGGAGTCATATTGTGCTAATAATTTTCAGTGATGTGGTGGGAAAATGAGGAATCCTTAGACAGGGGTAAGGTAGGCAATACTTATAGTGTCTTTGTCAAATTTCGTTGTAGAGAGGTGAGCTGAGAAGTAGTGGAATTGATAACATCTAAAACATCTAGCTAAGGATGAATTTTAGATATTACAATGGAGGAAAAACACTAAAATGTTCAGTTACTTATAACAAAGCACTTAAAAGTGAATTCTGAAATAAATTTTGCTTAACTAAGCATTGAAGACATGACATTTAAGCATGGCAATAACATAAGATAATGAAACAAAAACAGGAGATAAACATCACCATAAAAAGTTGACACATGAATCCCTGAACAAGTAGACTTCGGCCTTCATCATTCACTTCAACCTTTTAATGAAAATGTACAATGCTCATGTCTTCTCTATCACACCCTGACCCAACCTTTTCTTAGTTAGAATACATCATATATACATAAAAAACTATTAGTTCCTCCCTTTAGGAACCAAATTCCCCAAAAAGATTCAGTTTTTTGCTTGTAGCAGCGAATATAGAACTACTTTCTAGAAATTAGGGAACTGCTTTGACTAAAGGAATCTCTAATAAATTACATTGAATAGTTGCATATGGATGAGACTCGAACCTCCAAAACACTTCAGGACATTTTTCATAACCATTAGAATCAATTTCATGAGGTTTGGATTCAAATTGCAAGGTCAAATTGTTGACTGTGTGGAAGCGCAGCAAATTTTGCTGCGCTACTTCCTTCTTTAGCAAAAACGCAACGAGTTCATGATTTCCATGCCTCTAACCACCTCCTAATCTTCTGAATGTGTCACACATGTGAAAGACACTTGTAAAACATCAAATACCTATTGGATAATATCTGTTCATACTGTATAAACTCCCATCTTTGAAAATCATCACCTACAGCAGAAGCACAGCGATTGAGCGCAACAAATTTTCACTAGGTTTGCCTAAGTGTTGGGGTCTTTGACCGAGGAAAATAGTTAGTTGATGATTTGACAACCTTAAAAACCTTCTTGAGCCTCCATATATAAGAAATATTGCCAAAATCCTAGTCCTCTAACAAATTTTAATGCTTTTGACTATAGCACAAAAAATTTGCTGCGTCACTGTGTCACTTGCCTCCTTTACAAAAAAATTCCAAAAATGAGGAGGATATGATTGACACAGGATAGTGCACTTCAAACAAAAAAGCAAAAAGCAAAATTTATCTTGGTTTCTTGTGCAAAGTCAAACCTTTGCTACCTTAGCTAGCAAGTCTAGATTTCCTCTTTCTTCCTTTTGTTTTCCCTGCAATGCCTCCTATAATTGTTTTTTGTAGCCCTCAGAGCCTTTTTCAAAGTGAGGTTTTGCTTGCAAATGTTCTTGAGATGTCTATGTAGGGGCAGAGTTCTCTTCAACATATACTTAGCTTCAAACGATGTTGGCTCACAGATATTCAAGTGGTCATGTATCTTTTAATTGGCCCTTTCATCTTGTTCTCTAAGCTTAGTAATTTCATGTTGAGCTTCCTTCAATTGCTTCCTCAGCCTATGGAAAGTGTGTTTCCCTTCATCCAATTCAGTTTTCTTCTTTTCTTGCATTGACTCTCCTTTGATCAGACTTTCTTTTTGTAGCTCCAATTTCCTCGTTGAAGATTTGATCAACTAAAGACTATGGCATTTTGACTGAGCTTTCTAATGCTAGTTGAACATTCTTTGCCATTGATGAGGGTGTATCTTTTTTGCTCCAGGGACTATCTGAAAGTTCAACTGTCAACTTGGATGAATCCAAAAATGCTTGCCATGACTGAGTTTTCTTCTTCAGCTCTTCCACCACTAACAATTTAGTAAAAGAGTCCAACAATAAAAAGTGTGCAATCTATTGTGACTAAGATATTGATGGTTGTGGAATTTTATTCGGAAAAATTCTTCTAGCTCACTGGGCTATGCACGCGAGCCTGTTACTGTGACCTAGCAGGTTCCCTCTCTGCATGTAGTCATCGCTCAATAGCCTCCTGCTGCTGAGATCTCAGAGCCAATGGATCCCCCAGAGGAGGGCGATCCACTAACAGATCAACTCCAAGGAAATGAAGAAGCCAATGATGTGTTTGCCTCCCTTATAGCTGCTACAGGACCTCCAAGTATCAGGCCAACAGTAAACAAGTTTGTTAAAAAGCTCGATGATATTCCAAAAATCTCCCTTCCTCCTGCTCTTCCTCGCAGAGCACCGTTGTCTCTCGCTGAATGTGGTCTAGTTGGACAGTTCACTGGGCTATGGTCATCCCCTAAATTGGTCCAAAGATGGGTCGAAAGAAACTGGAGCTCAACCATTAATGGGAAAATCACAATAAGATTTTGTGGAAGGGGACTGCACCTTTCATTTTGAAACAACGGAAGACAGAGATCTGATCTTCAGAAATGGCCCATATTTCATGGATACCAAAGGACTATACCTAAATCGATGGACCCCAGACTTCGATCCTGAAATGGATGTGCCAAGTGCAGTGCCAGTATGGATCAGGTTACCTGATCTCCCTCTACATTGCTAGGGAGATGAGTCGGTAAAGGACAAAGGAAATGCAGTAGGAAAATATATAGATAGATGTGATCCAAAAGACAATATGCATGCATGTGCCAGAATATGCGTGGAAGTGGATCTAAAAAAAGAACTCCCAACAGCGATAAAGATCAAGGTCGACCAATGGACGCATATACAGCAGCTGGACTACGTGCAGATCCCATTCAAATGCAAGGCATGTCACGAATATGGTCACTTTGCAAATAGATGTTCTAAAAAAAAAGAAAGTGAAAATGTTGAGAAACAAGAAAATACATGGGAGCAAGTAAAAATGACAAAACCCACCAACAAGCAACCTCCTCCCCATCTTCGCAGCCCCAGGTATCAAATGAAACTTCCTCACCATCTCCTTCCACTGCCATCCCCCACACCTCACAAATTCGAACCCCTTTGGGCCATTACAAGACAATATAGATCCTCCCTCACCCAGATCCCCATTGCATTCCCATAATCCCCTTATTTTGTCCATCATTCCTTCAAACCCTCGTTCCCCCCCACCCCCCCCCCCATCAGTGGACCATATCTTAACTAAAAACCAATCCAAAGAGACCCTACAAATCAATGAACACCAAAAAAAGCAAGCAAAAAATCCAACAAGGAAATAGGGATGAACCGGCTGCCAAAGAGATGGCTCTAGGTACTCGGGAACCAATGGACTCCTTCCTTGGGAAAAATACAAGAAACAGTGAGAAAAATCAGCAGAGAGGGAAGGGCATTGTGCACCAACAAACCAATAAATAACGATAGTGGTCTCTTGGAACTATCGTGGTCTGGGCACAACCTACAAAGCAAATGCAACAAGAGACATCCTAACAAAAGAAGTGTTTGACATTTTCATGATACAAGAGACCAAAACAAACAATCAAGAAACTGGAAAATTCATACAAAAAATAAAAAATTATGAAGGACAAATCAAAAAATCGGCAAGTATTGGATCAAAACAAATTTAAAAAATCCCAGCACAAAGGAAAATTACAACCTCATTAACATATATGCTCCAAATCATTATAAAGAAAAATAACAATGTTGGAACTCAGTAAAAGAAGTACTAACAAAAAGTCAAAATGGGAAAATAATTTTGGGAGGTGATCTAAACTTGGTTAGAAAGACAGAAGAAAAATTTGGAGGGACTTATCATGCAGATCCATCAAGAGAAGCCTTGGAAGAAATAATGGAGCAGCACAATCTAGTTGATATCCCGCCAAGTAACGGGAAATACACATGAAGCAACAAGAAAGTATTGAAAAATAATATAAAGGAGAGGTTGGACAAAATTTTAGTTCAAGAAAACATAGCAGCTGAATACACCTCTGTCAAATCCAAAATTATTCATACAACAGCTTTGGATCATAAACCTGTAGCACTTAGTTTGGGCATAACGAACAATCAAGGTCCTCTTCCTTTTACATACAACTCAATCTGGGACAGCAATGAAGATTTCAGAACTCAAATCAAAGAGAGATCTCCCCATTATGTATGGGAAACAAAATTAAAAAAATCTGAGAACAAAGCTAAAAATATGGGCAAGAGAGAATGAAATTAAAAAAAAAAAGGAAAATAGAGTTGCAAAAAAAAAATGCACTGCATGCAAGAAGAAAAGGAAAACAAAGAGGTGGATAAGCAGGATTACTTGAAAGAAAAGGAATTATTTTGGGAAATATACCGGCAAAATAGAAAGGAAGAAGAAGAGCTCAGATTGAAATCCAGATGCCTTTGGCTGAAAGCAAGGGATAAAAATACTATCTTCTTTCACAACACAATGAAAATTAGAAGAGCCAGAAATCATATAGACCAAATTAAAATGGATTGACAAGAAATAAAGGGAGTGGAGGAATTAAAAAAAGCAGCCCATAACCACTTCAAAGATCTATTAACAGCAAATGAATAGCCAACAGATCATGAGGATTTTCTACAACACATCCAAAAAAAAAAGTGATGAACAAAATTCAGAAATAAACAAAGAAATCTTTGAATAAGAAGCACTGGTAGCAATATGGAGTCTTCATCCAGAGAAGGCTTCGGGGCCAGGTGGGTTCACAATCGCCTTTTATAGGCAGCAATGGAATGTCATAAAAAAAGATTTCATGAGAATGACAAAAAATGTATCAAAAAAAACAAATGGGAGGAAATACCAAATCCTCATATCTGGCTCTAATTCCAAAGGACTCCAATCCAACAACTTTCAACAGATATAGACCAATATCTCTCTGCAACTCCTACAAAATTATCACAAAAATTATAACCAATAGAATCAAGAGAGTCCTCTCTGAAGTAATCTCTGAAAATCAGGGTGACTTTGTCCCCAACCGGCAAATAATTGACAACGTGATTATTGTCCAGGAAGCAATTCATACTAGCATTCAAAGGAAAGAGAAAGAAATTATTATAAATCTAGACATGGCAAATGGTTTTGATAGAGTCAGCCACACATATCTAACAGCAGTTCTTAAAAAATTTGGGTTCTCTCAAGACATAATCGAGACCATTCAGGCTTTGCATCTCAACCCCTTGGATAGCGCCTCTAATAAATGGAAGACCCAGCAACTTCTTTCAGAGCTCAAGAGGGTTGAAACAAGGATGTCCTATATCTCCATTTCTATATATTATAATGGCTGAAATGCTAAGTGCAGCGTTAGAAAATCAAAGGAAAGAAAAAAAATCACAGGTATCCAAATTGCAAAAGGAGTCAAATATATCAATCATTCTCTTTTTGTTGATGACATTCTTTTATTGGGAGGGGCATCAAGTATAATAGCAAGAAGATTTTAAAAAGTCCTAGATGACTTTCTTCAGGTACCCGGAAGGCTATTAAATAATTCAAAATGTAGAATATATGGTTGGAACACTCCTCCAAGAATAATGCAGAACATCTCACAAATCCTTGAGATTCCAACACAAGCAAGATGGACGCACTTCACCTACCTAGGACTTCCAATAGCCAAGGGAATGTGAAATCTGAAGTATGGATCAAACATGTTGAAAAAATGAAAGACAAAATACAAAAATGGGGTATGATGTGGCTCAATATGGCAGGCAGGGTGATTATGATTAAGGCACTACTTTCAGCTAACCCGATATATCAGTATGCGATTATTTTGGCTCCAGCAATCGCTCACAAGCAAATGAAAATAATCATAAGAAGATTTCTCTGGTAGGGAGGAAAACAAGAGAACAAAAAGTTTAGTCTCGTAAAGTGGGATCAAGTCACACTACCATATGAACAGGGAGGTCTATCCATACGTTTACCAGGCTTAATGAACGCTGCACTAGGGATGAAAATAATATGGAGAATGATAACCAGAAGGGAAAGTCGGTGGAAAAAAACCCTCACCACAAAATACTTAAATCAAACTAGAACAAAGTTACTGACAGACATCATTCCTGTGAGGCCTTGCACGCAAGTTTGGAAACTTGTAAAGAAAATAATCCCTCAGTCAAGAATCATATATCTAAAACTCCAGGAACTGGGAAATCGGTGTCAATCATAGACCTCCTTAGCATACAAAAATGGATGGCAGAAAGAGGGTTGAACACTCTTCATTCAATTTCAACATGGGATCAACAAAACTTGGCATGAGTGGAAAATCCCAACAATCCCCTTAAACTTAAAAGGACAATGGGAGAAATTAAAGCACCACCTCAAAGGGGCAGTGCCCATAAGCATCGAGGAAGAGGACGATTATGTTTGGGATCCAAATGGAGGAGGATACAAGGTTAGAACAGGGTACAAAGCACTTCAAGAATAGCAAAACCATCAGGAGTGGAGCCTCTAGAAGGTGGTTTGGAAAACTGAATGTCTCCCTAAAATCAAAGAATTTATATGGACTCTTCTCAAAGGAAAACTACTAACTACTGAAAACTTTAAAAAAAAAGGAATTCAGGGTCCATCTAGGTGCTCCATGTGCTTGATAGAGGAAGAGTCCATCCAGCATCTCTTCTTGGAATGCAGGATAGCTAGAGAATGTTGGAAGCAAATTACAAGCCTGCCGGAAATCAATTCAAACTTCACAAACACATTCTTAGAGTTTTATAAAACATGTGAGAAGGATTACCCTTACTCTACAAAAAACAAAGCTAAAATAATCAGGCTCTGGAAATGCCTTCCAGCAATACTGTGTTGGCAGATTTGGCTAACTAGAAATAAAAGTATCTTCAAAGACCAAAAGCCAAGAACAGGTAAAATCTTATCAAAAACATGGGGTCTAGTCTCAGAAAATTTAAACACTAAAGGGATGTTAGCAGTGGATCACAACAATCTTCAGCAAGAGGAGAGAGATTGGATTGGGAAAGCTATATTGGAAAACACAAGGAAAGCAGAACCAAGAAAAGCTCCTACAGTAAGAAATTGGAAACTAAGGATGAGTGAAAAAAAACTTGAAGAGTGGAGAAAAAACAAAATAAATTCAGTCTTTTTTTCGATGGGGCATCGAAAAACAATCCAGGGATAGCAAGAGCAGGAAGAGCGATAAGTGATCTAGATGGGAAAGAGATCGTCACCTACGAATGGGACCTACGAGAAACCACAAATAACAAAGCAGAAGCCTATAGTTTGTTATTAGGCTCAAAATAAAAATAAAAATAAAAATAAAAAATAAATAAAAAAGACAATCCGAGATCCTATGATAATAGGAGACTCTGCAATTGTTATTGAAGCAATGATCAATAGTAAAAACCCCAATAATTCGACAATGAACAGAATATATAAGAGGATAACACTGAATCTAAAAGGATTAGGAAGGGTCAACTTCAAACATGTCCTGAGAGAACATAATAAAGAGGCTGATAACCTCGCCAATAAGGCCACAGAAAGAGAAGCAGGAAGCATCAAGGAAAACAACGAAATTTACTGCATTTCCATCCCATAATTTACAACATCCTTCATGATGAAAGAGCAAAAAAATGGAAAAAAGCATGACGAAAATTAAAACATCAGTGAGAGTACACCAAAAGATCAAAAGGCAGATTTGTTAACAAAGGCACTCAATTGGTACCTACAGGAGTATAGTCAGCAAATCCAAATAAAATCTAACACTATCCAAAGCCCGCAGGCCAAGGAAGACAGAAATATTCTCTGTCTGAATCGAGCCGATATTTGTCATATCAGTGTCAAGTTTCAAGAAACAAATGTGTTCATAAATTGCAATCGAATGACCATATTCAAACACTGTAACAGGACATTTCTTGCATTCATTAACAAGCTTAGTAAACTCAATGCAAGCTTATGTAACTCTTCAGTGAATAGCAAAAGTTCTCAATTATCTATTTTCAGTTTTCTGTGTCAAGCCATCAGTGAAGCAATCTCTCAGTCAGGCATTTTCATACATTTGGGTCACCCGTTGTCCCTCTGTGAGCTCTTCGTTATTCTCTTAGACATCTCCAAACACTACAACAGCAAGAGCGTTCTCCTTTCCTCCAACAAGCATACCGCTCCCAATAACTCCCTGTGTATCCCTCCCTTGAATTGACATAGCATTCTGCCCTGTGCCTCCATTCCTTTGAGTCATTTTATCAGTGTGTCTCCCTCTTCTCGAAATATTCATCATTTCCTTCAGTTCCATTTGCCTTCTCACAGTGCTTTCTCCATCATCCGTTCAGCTTCTGGAAAAGTCTCAGTGGACATCCCTTCAAATAGGCTTCATAGTATGTCTTCAAATCAAGCTCAAAGCATCTTCTCTTTGCCAGATTGGGTGCTGCTCTGTATCAGTCTCTATTGTGTGGTAACAGGCCGCAACAGATCAAATTCCCATTCCAAGGACAGAGAAGCAAAGCAAAAGAATCTCGTCAGAAGGTATATCAAAAACAGCAGTAAGATCAACAAGAGCACATATAAAAGGAATAAAAAAATTACAAAAGATTCAGCAAGTCAAAGGATCAAAATGGAGTGCAATCCCATAGAGAGAGTTGCCAAAAATTATGGTTTTCCAACCTACAGAGCAAACAAGTTCATGATAGGTAGGTTCAACGAAGCACTCAAAGATCTCAGGTTGGAAATGAAAATAGAGAACATCTATAAACAGAGAGACATAGATAAGCAGAAAGCTGAAATAATAGAGCTCAAAAACAAATGCAAGCATCTTGAGGAAGCCATAGACTATATCAAGTCAATCATTTAGAGCCAACAAGGGGAAAACTCCACTCAGCAAAGCAAGAAGCGTCACTCTCAACAGGAGCAGTCAGTCAACCAGTATTGGTGAAGTCATTTAATTTTATATGTATTGCAAGTTTATTTTACTTCTAAGACAGTATGTTCGGCAATACGCCAAGCTAGTCAAAGGAATACATAGAAAATTGGAATCAAGTTTAGAAATATGGACTGCGCTCCCATTTTCATCTTTCTACTTGAATCCAATCCCCGTCGAATGTAATAGACGTTTGCTTGTCTTTTTTTGCAATATAATCAATACCCGATCATGTTAAAAGAACAAGAACAAAAATAATAATACAAAGAAATAAAATAAAATAAGAAAGAGAAAATACAAACAAACAAACAAAAGAAGAATGAATAAATAAATAAATAGAAACAAAAAACAAAAAAACAATTTGATCAAAGAGAAATGAAATAGACTAGGCTCTACTTGACTCTTTTTACCTTGAACCTTACCTGCCATCTTATTCATGCTCTTGAAAAAAGTAAAAAGGTAGGCTCAAGGGGTTTTACCTGTGAAATGCATCAACAGCCTGAAGTGATACTGATAAACCCTCCCAAATTTGCCTTCACAGGTGAAATATCTTTGAATGACCTTGAGTAATTTGTTGTAGGGCTCAAGAAGATATTCCCTTGGCACAATAGCTCCATGTTCTTTGTTTTATACTTCAGCTTTGGGAAATCTTTGTAGTTAACTATATCTAAAGGCATGCCCTTGAACCATTGTTCTCCATGCGGAGGGATCTCTATAGCAGCTGAAATAGTAACCTCTGACACTGGGAACCTCAAATCTCCAACCTTGGCCTCTACACCAATGAAGTTTAAAGCAAATTCTTTGTTACCCTGGACCCTATAACCCTGTATCTTTTCACAAAGCCTGATGCAACCACTCTGCAAAAATGCAACCCTAATGGTTGGATCTAAATTTACCAAGGCAAGGTCTTAAGGCTCAAACCTCACTATGTCTCCCTACCTTTTCTTCCTGTCTACAGTTGTCATGGCTCACAATGAAAAGAGAATTCTAGGGTTTCTAAATATAGTAACAGCGCTCAACAACTTAGTGCAGCAACTATGGAATTAGGGTTTAGATGAGGGTTTCTGGCAAGCTTTGGATGGAAATCCCCTATATTAAAAAGCTCAAACTACAAAAACTCAACTCACAAACCAAAATGCAGCAATTTTTTGTTTCTATTTACAACGAACTTGCCAATACACAGGCGCAGCGGGAAAGCACAACGAATTAAACGTTAAGAGGGTTGCAAGCTTTTTTTGGTGCTCTCTTTGATTGCTAATGATGAAACTAATAGCACACAACATGAATTATGCTAAAAAGAGAAATTTGGAACCTAAGGATGGTCGTGGTAGCAAGACAACCTTCAACTTGCAGAAGCGAAGTGCATCCCCTGCAGCCAAAACACAGTAACTTTCATTTGTTGTTCAGAGTATCTAAGGAGAACGAGAAACCTGCTCGATGCCTTCTTGAGAGCAAATGCATGTATTTGCAATCCTCCACGCGGCCCAAGACTCCCTTTAACTGTAATGGTGACTTTCTAATTTTGAAATGTTCAAGCGCAGCATAATAGAGAAGCACAACAACAACTTGTGGTGATAATGATATGATGAAATATTTGATTTGACCTTGCAATTGACTTTAAAAGACACCACTTAAGCGTCCCAATGATGAGGAAACAAAGACCCACTACTATCTTCACTCATGATTTGGATAACACATTACCCTAGACTTACTAAACTTAGACCTTTTAAGACTTTGACAACTTGATTTTTATTTACCACTCAAACTTTAGTATATCCTATTGACACTAAGACTTCATCTCTATGAGATCATAGCAGCAAATATACAAATTGACCAAAAAAAATAAAAAAGACTAAGCTTGGCTTTGTCTACTATAACATAGGACATTAACAGAAGCAACCAGTGTCAAAGGAAGAAATTGTTGAGAGGTCACAGATTCCAGTCTGGTAGAGTCGCTCTGGATTAGGGGTACATGTTGTACTCTGACAACATTTACCCTCAGTGTCATTCACAAAATGTGAGGAAGTGCCTGAAGGGGTTCCCTTAGAAAAAAAAAATAACCAAAGAACACTAACTATATTTAAATTCGCATTATATACTTATTAATTTGAGCCTTGGTATAGATTAGTAGCAACAATCTAATATAGTAATTAAAGGCCACTTTCTATGACCAACACAGTATACTTTAGCTTTTAGTTAAGTTCCACTAGAAATACATAATGTCTACCTATTGGACAGCAAGAATACGGTGAATGTTATCCAATTTCATGACACAGATGCAAAGAAACTTGTGAACAAGCTCTAAGGAGCATGGGAGAAACTTTAATAAATATTACATTTTTTGAAATTAACGTATATCTATGGTATAAAATACAAACTGAAAGTAATATATCATACTTAAGATAATAATCTTACTGTGGGAATCAGCCCTCATCTGTGATAGTTGCAGATAAAGGTGTGGATAACATTATGAGATGGAGGGGCATGCAATCAAACCACCTCCATGTCCACAATTTATAATATTGTCATTTGCCCTTGGAGACCCTAAAATATATCACCCACCTATTGAAGCATACAAGAATTCTTCACTTTTTCAATCTCAATATGACATTATGACCTAGATACACCAAACCTAGATCCATTTTAACTCCAGATCTACCAAGCATCGAGAGGGATCAAATCTCTTTTTACTCTAAAATAGCTTTGCACCTTAAGAGATTTGATCCCTCTCGATGCTTGGTAGATCTGGAGTTAAGATGGATCTAGGTTGGTTTAATACAAAGTGGCGCTTTGTACATCCAAAGTTAAGATAAATCTAAACTGGTTTAATACAAAGTTCATGGATTAGTATTAAATTCACTTAACTTAAAATTGAAATAATTTGTCTCAACAATATTCGACAAATTCTAAACAACAGTAGATCTTTTGACAGTGATAACTAACATCTTAGAAGTTGTGCTTATGCATTGGCAACAATAACAAGGATTGATTCTCCTCCAGTCAATAAGCTTTGCACTTTACTCGGACTGGCTAAAACGCTAACTGTGCTCCTTTGGTGTGAGGACATCGGGTATGCAGGTCATCAAGCTATATAGCACGCACTCATCCATCAAATGGATAAATAAATTGCATTCCCTATTTGCCAAATCATAATGTAACACTCTCGCCGCAGCAGGAGGATCCATAAACCTTAGCCGCAACATAAGGTCAAACCCTCTAGTGCAAACAACTTTTGTAGGATAATAATAGCTTCCCAAAGAACAGGGGCAGTAGGGTAAGAATGCCTAGCACCCTCCCTTAGTTAAAGGAACTGCCATTCGATCTTTCTATGGAATAGGATTTTATATGGGAGAATCTAGAATTGGTTGTCGAACTAGAAGGTATGATGCTTAGCGAGGTGGCATCTCTACTACATTTGAAACCACGAGTGACATTGCTTCTTTTAGTCCTGAATCCATTGTTCGACTCTGGTGCTACTTGCTAACGCTATGCTTATGAGGCTCGATCAACTAAGTAAACTGAATAAGGCACAACTGCTACAACTCAATCTGCTGGCACTATTGGTGGTGCCTCCACCTTTCCCTTTGCTGGCACATTCACCAGTGAAATGGTAGTTTCGTTTCATACTAACAAGGATGTTAGGCAAGGTGATAGCTCCCAGTACAAATCTAAGCGAACGAATGCCATGGGCTTTCGAACAAATGGAACTGGAATGGGGTCTACTAGCATAGATCCATCTTAAGCATGCATCTACATGAGCCGAGAGGGATCAGATTTTTTCAAGTGCACAACTCTTTTAGAGTACAAAAAGAATGTGTAAATTTTCATTGTTTAAATTGTATTTTTGAATGCTATATATATATATATTACTATATATAATAAGCAGTGCATGAGCCAGTTATTCGCACGCATTAAATTATTTTTTGTTATTAAATATATTTAAGTAACTTCTATTATTTCATATTAAATATTATTTCATAATCACGTTAGATATTTTATATAACACATTAAATATTGCTTTTACATTTTTTATATATATATGAAGTTTCAATTCATGGGCGTCAAACTGGAACCAAAACTGCCTTGGTAAAATTTCTTATTATATATAAAATATTTAAAGAAAAATATTTAATGTTATAATAAATAGCAATAGTTATATAAAATATTTTAAAATGAATTAATATACATATATATAAAAATATATTAATAACAAAAAAAACATTTTAATATGTGTTGATCTATGTTGATTATAGCCGACATTGCTTTTTTATTTAGAGAATATTTTAATTTATTTTAAGAGGAACACTTGTCAACTCCAAATTTAGCACAGACATACTTACATATCGCCTTCACACTGGCCTTCGAATTGCAGCTTTCTGTACCTATACTACCTTTACTAATGCTTGCCCTGCAGTCTTCCCTTACCTTTGCTTCTGCTGGCGGATCTGCTATCGGTGATGGTTATGGGGATCGATCTGCAACTACTGTGTATTTAATTAGGTTACATTAAAGATAATACCATGGGAAAAACTATGGGTTAAGAATACCATGGGAAAAACCATGGGTTGTCAAAATCCGGAGTCCCAAAACTGCTAATGTTTACATGACATGAGAACATCTCTTCCATAATTTATTATTATTATTATTATTATTTTTTACGTAATTTGTCCAAGTCAAAATGTTTACATAACAGGACAGGATAGGACATTAGAGAGTGGAGATTTCCACAATTATTCATATTATTTGAGTCTTTCAGACATGAACTGTGTAGGAGTTTTCCCTGTCCGACGTTTCGGTGGACACTCCACCCATTTTCATGGACTAGAAAGCCAATAGATACCTTTAAGATAAACCTCTCCGTAGAAGGTAGCAATTAGAGAGTGGAGATTTCCACAGTTATTCATATTGTTTGAGCCTTTAGGAGATACTGTGTAGGAGTTTTCCCTGGCCGACATTTACAACATCTCTACCATACTGGGCTGGAGAGCGCCTCTCAATGCAAAAATTAGAAAAAAAAATCAAATTAGAGACTATTTTCTGGCAGAATGTGAACAAAAAGAAAGAAATCTCTGAACACGAGAATTAATATCAGGCACCATAAGGCAAAGGATAAAAAGTTGGCTTCAATTTTCAGAAAACAAGTGCAGAGAGAAAAAATTAAGAATAGAGAAAGATGGTTATCAACATAAAAGGGATTGTTGAAGATTTTCCGACTATTTACATTTCGGCTGCATGAATGTCTTACTTGACTTTTCAGCTCAATTACCATTGATTTATACTCATTTAACTATATGGGAAACACATTTCCTTTTAGAACGTTTTTGATCTTTCAAATCTTCCCAAGGATTTCTTCAATTCAAAGAAGCAGTCTGTGACAGATATCAGCCAGTGTAATGACTTGATTAATTTGCTTATAATTGTCATCTGGCTCGGAGATTCTACCACAGATTTTTTCAATTCAAAGAAGCAGTATGTGGCAACATCAGTCAGTTTAACGAGTTAACTAACTCACTCCTTTTCACATAGAAGAGTCATCTGGTGCTTGCCAAGGTCCTCTACAGAACTTCTCCGACATTCCACACATTTAGCTTTAGATGTTCTAAAAGCTAATAAGTTACTAAAACTGAGCAGGCAATCTGAATTGAAACAGTTCAATCGCACCTAAGATATTGCCACACACAGTATGTAAAAACAATAACAAAAAAGAATCATCTCATAAAAACACTGCAGGGTGTATTTGTGTGATAAATGTATAAACCTGCAGACCACTGCTTAAGCAGATCAAAAGATTCTTCATGAATGCTAACAATAGGCCTGCTTAAGCCACAATATTTTTGAAACTTCTGATGAAAATCTTACCTCACACCAATCCAGGCAATCAATAGCTTTGACCGATTTTGTCTCTTCTTTAAATTTTCCCTTAGTAGTCTCCCGTACAGCCCGCCACATGACCATGGGCTCCCAACTTAAACCTGCTGTATCTTCCAGAACATTCCGTACTATAACTGGTTCCCCTCTTAGCCAGTGTTTCTGAAAATGCTCAAGACCTCCATTCTTCATATCATGTGCAGCTGGACAGTACAAGAAATTGTCATTTGTACCCTCTCTTGAAGCTGCCTGCCGTAGATTGCTGTCAGAAAATCCATTCTTTCCTTGACAATCAGACTTGAAGCATGAAGAGCAAGATTCTGAATCTTTCAAGGCCTCTTGAACCTTAGCGCTACTGCCCATTTCTGCAGCATTCCTCTCAAGTTTTGCAATCCAATTTACTTTAAAAATGCGCTTTAACTCTAATAAATGATTGCCACAGCCACCACGTTCCTTAGGAGGGCATGGTATACTACCATCACTGTTTGCTCTCCAATCAGGTAACAGGTGCGATGGATCCTCGATGCCAACATCTAAGGCATGGGACGAGCTTTCCCAGCCAGATCTCCTTGCTAAAGCACCATGATTGTCTCGAACAAGAGCATTAGCTCTCTCCTGAGATTGCTGTTGAGCAGACTCTGCTTCATCACCACCAGGCTGACGGCCTTCTCGGAGCTCGCGACAACAAATGAGACAGAGATCGTAACAACAATTTGGGCAGCTTCTATGGTAATCAACAATAGACGTTGTACAGTTGTTACTGCAAAAATTAGCAAACATGCTTGATTAGTATGTTAGATAACCAGCATAATTCAGGTTCTCTGAAGAAGTTCTTATTAAACAATACATAAATTCACATCATAATCAGAACAGGTGCGTATTAATATTTCATTTGACAGGTTAATGAATGAAAATATGCATACCAATACAGGCGCTCATCTGGATTGAGTTTGGCCCTCGGAAGTTCTGTTATTGATGCTATTCCTGATCAAAAATGTAATTACAGCATGATTGATTGTTAAATTCCAGAAGTATAAAGTAATATTATGACTCCCACTTGTCTCAGAAACATATTAATTTATTTACCTCGAATTTTGGCCTCCACTTCCTGTTCCAACAACTGCTCAGCCCGAATTTGCTTCAACACAGGAAGAACCATATATAGCAGGTGCCTCAGATGGATTATCTTCTCAGCATTATTTGTTTCCTTCCCATTGGCCTGACCAAACCAGGGAAAAAACAGTTTTTTCATGCACATCTACATCAATTACATTGACAGTTGAAAAAAATACAAATCAATTACCTTTGGGCGACCATATTCACGCAAGCATGCCTTGCAATTACAATTCCCGCGACAAACAGGACAAGCCTCCTCAATGTCCCTTCTAGTCTGTTCAGGGTACCTATATTTCCCACTCCATATCCGCAGAAAGATTAAAACAGAGAGGAATAGAGCTCAAAGCCATGCCAAATCAACAATCAGACTAATATTATGTCCTTCAAAATTCAACTAATGCCATAATTAAGTGCAACAACAATTTTACTCATAATATTCAGCATTTTACGATTCTGATGTGCTTAGTATCTGAAATATTAAACCTTTGAAATGGAATCTTTATGGTAATTTAAATTAGTTAATGTTATTTGGATTAAGAAATTTAGTAAACACTTTGCATAATATCACGAAGACCCTAAAAAGATTTGGACATCCATATGTTACATCCATAGATAAAGTTTTATAAGTATTGTGCAGAGATAATATAGATTCTTCAGTCCTACAGATGAAAAAAAGTTTTTTTTTTCTTTTTTCATTTAACTTATCCCTGGGTTATACAGATAAGTACCATCTTCTAATGCAGTTGAAGCAATAACGCTTTCTTTCACAATTAGAACAGAAAACTACGCCTTCTTTATCATTCCTTTGGCACTGATGACACATCCGGCTTTGCCCCAATAGATCTCCATTCTTAGCAGAAAAATCCTGGAACAAAAATGTAACATAATCTTTCAACAAAAGTAATTAACCATATAAGAGTAACGCAAAATAGCAGCCACTCCACACAATGATCAAATTGATAGCATGACAAAATACACTTACAACTGAAATTAACTCCAGAGTCTAGTTTAGGGGCCTGGTCCCATACATGGCAGTTATGAGTAACATTTTCATTTAATTGGAACCCCATTAATTTAAAACCAAGTTGAATGCACAATTTCACAGTTTAATCTAAATTCATAGTCAGTGCACCATAAGGGATACACACTACATGATTATGGCAAATAATTTTGGCATGCTTAGTTGCACAACTCAGCCCAGGGCAAAGTTGTTCATCCATCAATCATCAGCATGGTTAACTTCTGTCATTGTACATTTGTTTTGTGACACTGAAAAAACATCAGAAATATAGTCAAGAGGTTTGCCATAATATACCATGGAATGAGTGTCCCCCCACATTGAATAAGAACAAGACCGAATGAACCCAATCTGAGGACTACATATTTCTTTTGGTTTATTCCATAATTAGATTAAAACACTCGTTTAAAGAAAGCAAAGGTTTTATTTTTACAGTTTTTCTATTTTATTGAATATTGATGTCTTTTATAAAGTTAACGATAGTCAGTATCGCTGGCCTTCAAATTTTGCACGCTACAAGTTATTAAATTTTTACATCACTCAGGACATAAACTAATTTTGCCCATTCACTTCACCTTCTGTTGCGTACATTTGTAAACTAGCTATGTGGCATGGAGTCGTTTAGGTAAAGGTAGAGGTACAATCAAGGCTGAAAACTTTTTGAACTACAGGTACAGGGATAAACGATTTTACTTTGTGAGGAGGAGGTCATAAAGTCTCAGGTGCAGTAGGTCCCCATACGGCTCACAGGTGCAGATAAAAATACCCATGTAAATATGCCGATAAGGCAACTTTCAAGTACAGTGCAACTCGAGTTACGCCTGTCAATGAATCATTTATGCCAGTTTCTATCGGTTCCTTGTTATTTTTCTGCCTAAAAATTGGATTTAATCAGGTTCAATTATCCCATTTGTTATTTCCATTTTCAAGATACTTTATCGGTGTCTTGTACTTTTTAGTCTAAAATTTGAATTCAATTAACTTAATTATCGCATATCTTATCTCCATTTTTCAGATATAACATCTTTCCCTTGAGGTTTGAGATCATTTGCAAGCACGATCTGATTGTTTTACTTTGTTTTCCTTTGTTCTTTTCCCTTTCCCATTCTCCCATATAGTGTGAATTTTGGACCGTTTCTTTTAAGTGGTTTTGTTTTTTGCATGGACCGAACTTTTCAATTTTTCCGAGAAATTAGCTAATATACAGCTTTACTGCATGTAGAAATAGAAGGCACTTTCAACCTGGCTATTTGTACTTAAGAATATAAGTCCACGCCTAAACAACAGGCCGGGGATTTAAGTGACTCATTTCCCATTGACTTTGGCAACTGCCCAAATAAGACGAAGTGCATTTCGGGTGGAGATACGCCTCCGCAAGAATCAAACCCCGGGTATTTCACAAGGTGCTCAATTGCCATTAACCTTCGCATCTACCCAAATGAGGTAACAAGTATTTCGGGTGCAGATGTGCCCAAGTAAAAATTCAAACATGGGTCTTTCAGATGGAAACAGAACTGAAGCCCTAAAAATTTCTGATCAACACTAACGCCACGAGAAAATATACTGAATTTCAACTCTTGCTTAGGACATGTTGCCCATAGTCTCGGTTCGAGTTCCTTACATGCAGAATCCAACAAAGAAGACGGGAATTAAGGAGAATTAGAACTGACCTTTTTCAAAGAATGCCGCGAAGATTTAGACTTTGCATCGTGGATCGATTCACCGTCAACATTCTTGCTGTCTTCATAATCCATAGCTGGACTCTTCCCATTCCTACCATCCAATTGCGAATCCATTTCTGTCTTGTTTCTCTTCTTCTTCTTCTTCCTCGCTCCGGGCATCCCAGAGCCAATTAACGACTCATCATTGTTATCATCAGCAGACCTTTTCTTAGTACGGTCTTTCAAATAAGGGTCGCTACCCCTCCCCGTGCGAAAGCCATCCCTTTCTGCCACCGCCCATAATTTCTTCAGCTCATCCTTACTGTCACCGGACCTTCCCACCTTTAAAGAGGACGCGTTTCCCCGTTCAGAGACCCCCGTTTCCCCCTCCACCCTCAATTTCTTCTTCGAGCCATCGCTACCGGAATGCATCGTCTTCAAATTATCCTTCAAATAAATATTGCTTCCCCGGTCAAAGCGCTCCACTTCTGCGTCCGCCCTTAATTTCTTCGGACCATGAGACTTTTTCTTCCGATGAAAGTGCTTCCCCTTTATTTCCGCCTCTTCGCCACTTAATTTTTTCTCAACCTTGCGACCACCGTGAGCAATGGCCGTAGGGCTAGGGTTTTTTACAGCAGAAGCCAGAGCAGCCCTTTTCTTGGCCTGAAGAATATGTTTTTCACAGAGGCTCTTGCCCTCCATGGCCGGAGCGGAGCACCTCCACTGCTTCCCATCTGACCTCTTGCACCGCAATTCGTCTGGTAAAGACTCCATCTTTAAACCCTACAAACCCCAAAACGAAGCCAAAATAAACCGATTTATCTCCGAAAAACACCGAGATTTCCCCCACGCATACCTCAGATCCTCACCATTAACAACTAATGCAGAGAACAGTCCATGCATGCCTTACAACAAAAGGCAGCCACCATCTCGCAGTTTCTCTTCTGCAGTGCGACCTCTGGAATACAACAGAAGAAAACAAACAGTACCAAGCGAAAAGGAAAATTATGTGTGCCGCAAAAATATAGAGATTGAGACCGGAATTTACCGCGGATCAAACGTGAAAGTCACGCCGCTGCACTTCAACCGGGGTCAGAAAAACGCAACTGGCTACTACTATAAACTAATTACGGTTTCGTCCGTTGGTTTTGCTTGGCTCAGAATATTCCCAATGCTGCGGGCGTGGCCAGGTTCTTCTCTTGCCGCCAGCTCACCCTCATTTCACATCGACCGACGTGATGAGCGACGCGAGGGTCGTGACGTGTATGAGACCGCCTATTGACGGGAATCGTTTCTTTATATATATATATTTTATTTTTATATATATATTTTTGGGAATATATATTTTTCTTTTTCTTTTTCTTTTTCAGCTAGAAAAATTATGAAGTCCTCAAACGAAGAGTGAGGTCAACTATCTTTAGGGGTTAATTACTAATGGAGGTTAATTTATCACTTTTATTTAAAGAAAAAACTATGTTTTTGGAATTTATTGGTAATCCACTTTAATTTATCACTTTCATTTAAAGAAAAAACCATACCTTTGCAGGGACAGGTTTTCACTCCAATCAAATGTATCTAGGTAGTGGCCATTATTTTTAATAAATATTATTTTATTTTATTGTGGTTTTAAATAATTTCTAAATTTAAAATAAAATTAAAATGTTTTTATTTTTTTTTTTAAATAATATATTTATTTTTTTAGCAATTAATTACGATCGAGTTAGATTTATCACTTTTATTTAAAAGAAACAACATGTTTTTTGGGATCACTCGGTATCTATGCTAATTTTTAAAGAAAAAACCACACCATTGAAAGGAAAACAGTGGTTTCACTCCGATGGAAGGGACAATTTTCAATCCAGTCAAATGTATCTAGAAATGGCATTAATTTTTAATAAATATATTTTTATTTATTGTGTTATAGAATAAATTTCTAAATTAAAAATAAATTGAAATGTTTTATCTTTAATAATATTATTATAATTTTATTGTTTTAATAAATCATCTAAATTTATTAACGAAGTCTTGGATAGACAAGATCGGAGTCATATATGGAAGCTTATATATATATATATATATATGATAAATTTAGATGTTTTTATTTTCTTGGTTGAGATAATGAAAATTTGAGTGAGGTTGTAAATATTTATTTTCTTAAATGTGTTTTTGAATACATAAATAGATTTAATGTGAAATCTATTAAGCAATAAGATTGTGCAAATCATAGAATTCAAATTTAGCATTCTAAAAAAATCATTTGAATAAAGGTTATGAATTTTTACTTTTAAAAACATGTTTTTGAATGCATAAATGTATTTAAGGCTCTCAAAAACCCCTTAACCACTCAAATTGTGCATATTATAGAATTCAAATTTATCATTCCTAAAAAGAATTACA
>APFE031308185.1:9730-30244 GCA_000404065.3 Pinus taeda | reverse complement strand
AATGGGAAGCTAAAGGGACTGAAACAGGCTTCACATTGTTCATACCAAACCTCAAGAGTATTTTCTCAATATACTTCTATTGTGATAACCACAACTTACCATTGCTCCTGTCTCTGAAAATCTCCATGCCCAAAATCTGTCTTGTTGCTCCTAGATCTTTCATATCAAATGTCCTAGCCATCTGAGCCTTTAACCTGTTGACCTCTATTATGCTTTTGCTTGCTAAAGGCATATCATCAACATACAACACTAAGATAATGAACATGCCATTACTTAATTTCTTAAAGTAAACACAATGATCATATTCACTTCTTATATAATTTTGACTCATCATGAAAGAATCAAATTTCTTGTACCATTGTCAAGGCGATTGCTTCAAACATATAATGATTTCTTGAGCCTGCAGACAAATTTCTTGTTGCGATTTTGAACAAACCCTTCCGGTTGTTCCATGTAAATCTCCTCATCTAAATCTCCATGTAAAAATGCAGTTTTAACATCTAGTTGCCGTAATTCTAAATCAAGTAAAGCAACTAATGCTAATACAATTCGAATAGAAACAATTTTTACAACTGGTGAAAATATCTCATGAAAATCAATGCCTGCTTTTTGAGAAAAACCTTTTGCGACCAGCCTTGCTTTGTAGCTGTCCTCTGTATCATCAACACCCCTTTTCAATTTGTAAACCCATTTACATCCCACAGTTTTTCTGTCTTTAGGAAGTTCTACTAGATCCCATGTGCCATTCTTGATTAATGCCATCATCTCGTCCTTCATAGCTTCTTTCCACTTTTCACTTTTAGAACCTTCTACAGCTTCCTGATAGCATAAAGGTTCATCATCATTAGCAGTTAAAGCAATTGAAGTAACATAATTATCATACCTTTTAGGAGGACGTTTGATTCTTGTGGACCTCCTTAAAGATATTTCTGGTACTTCCACAATTTGTTGATTATTATATGTAGGAACTTCTTCATGATCTGCATCTGAAACATGTTCATGATCTGCATCTGAAACTTGTTCATCTTGACTATCATCAGTATTGGAACTGGTTTCAAACTGAATGTGTTGAAGCTTAGATACATTACCCTGTTTCAATTTATCATCTACATCTGGATTTTCAAGCGAAGATTCATTAAATTTAACAGCTCTGTTAATGATGATCTTGTGAGTAGTAGGATCCCACAATCTGTATCCCTTAGTCCCATCACCATATCCAACAAAGATATATCTTTTTGATTTAGGATCTAATTTAGAACGCTGATGTTTCGGAACTAGAGCATATGCATCACAACCAAAAACTTTCAATTTAGAATAATCACAAGGATGACCTTTCCATACCTCTTGAGGAATTTTGCATCCTATTGCAGTTGATGGTGATTGATTTATCAAATAGCAAGCTGTAGAAACTGCTTCTGTCCATAATTTCTTCTGCAAATTGGCGTTACTAAGCATACTTCTTGCTCTCTCTAAAAGAGTCTTGTTCATGCATTCAACAACTCCATTTTGCTGAGGAGTATATACAGTGGTTTTATGTCTTTCGATCCCAGAGTCCTTGCAATAATTATCAAATTCCTTTGAAGTAAACTCACCACCATTGTCAGTTCTTAAACATTTAATGGTTCTTCTAGTGATGTTTTCAACTAATGCTTTAAATTGTTTGAAAATTGTGAATACATCAGACTTCTTCTTTAACATGCAGACCCACACTTTTCTAGAGAAATCATCAATAAAAGATACAAAATATGACGATCCTCCATATGAGGTTGTAGGAGATGGACCCCAAACATCAGAATGGATATAATCAAGGATTTCCTTACTAGTATGTTTTCCAGCTTTAAACTTCTACTTGCTTTGTTTCCCAAATAGACAATGTTTGCAGAAATCTAACTTAACAGACTTTAAATTAGGAAGTAACTTACGATCAGATAAAATCTTTAAACCTCTTTCGCTCATATGGCCCAACCTTTGATGCCATAAACGAATAGAATTACTGTGGTTTTCAGATACTGTAGAAAAAAGATCTGACTCTGTTATTCCTTCTAACTGAAAAAGATTTCCAACTTTCTTTGCTTTCATTACTAGTAAAATTCCTTTATAAACTTTCATTACTCCACCTTGAATAAAAGTTTTATATCCATTAGTGTCTAGTACTCCTAGTGAAATGAGGTTTTTTCTTAGTTCAGGTACATGTCTTACATCAGTTAGAATTTTATTTGTCCCATCAAACATTTTAAGCTGGATGCTTCCAATTCCCAAAATGTTACATGTGACATCATTTCCCATGTAAACTACTCCATCATTGATTGATTTATAAGTTTTAAACCATTATCTATGAATGCACATGTGATTTGATGCACCAGAATCTAACATCCAACGTTGATCATGATTAGACAAACTAACTAATAACACTTCATCACTCATACCTGAAATGGATGCCGAACCTGTATTTGTCGTGTTTGCTTCTTTCTTCTATGTCGAAGAGTCTTCTTTGGATGTTTGTTGTCTCTTCCAACAGTCCTTCAAATGTCCCGATTTGCCACAAAACCAGCACTTTACCTTACTCTTCTTCCCTTTCGATTTTGAACGCGAGTTGTTGTGTTTACTGAAGCGTCTTTCTTTAGAACGACCTCTGACCATCATTGCTTCTGATGTAGAAGTTTCTGAATTTGACCTCTTCCTTGTCTCTTCAGACAACAAAGCTCCAACAACAACATCAAATTCAAGGGTTTCTGATGAACTAAGACTTATAGAAGTAACAAAATGATCCCATGACTCGGGCAACGAGCATAATAAAGTTATAACTTTATCTTCTTATTCAAATTTTACTTCTATACTTTCTAACTGCACCAGGAGAGTATTAAAGGTATTCAAATGATTAGTAATAGATGTACCTTCCTTCATGCACAAACTATATAACTGTTGCTTCAGAAGAATCCTATTGGTTAAGTATTTTGTCATGTACAACTTTTCAAGCTTTGTCCACAAACCAACAGTAGTTTTCTCTGACACGATGTTAAACAAAACATCATCCACCAAACACAATTGAATGCCGCTCAGTGCTCTTTCATCCAAATCACTCCATTCATCATCTGTCATGGTGTAAGGCTGTTTGGCTTTTCCCAACAAGGCCTTCGCCACACCTTGTTGCACGAGTAAATCATACATCTTCACTTTCCAGATCTCGAAGTTGTTTTTGCCATTGAACTTCTCGATCTCAAATCAAGCACTTTGAGTTTTTGCCATGTTGTGTCACACAAAATCTCCAATTGAAACTTTTAATAAATGAAGTTTTTATTTAAAAACTGCCCTTCAACACTAAAATGCCTTTTCCACTTAATTTAATACAATCCCATTATAATCACGTTATTTCAACACTGCCACTTAATTTAATACAATCCGTAGGTAATTGAACCTTAAAAAAAAAAAACAGACAAAAGTTTTGGCCTTTTGGAAAAGGCGCAAACCTTAATCACTACCAGTCGCTCTCTCCACGTCTCGTTGTACTCCGTTTGCACACATTTGACTCTACGTTCTTTCAAACTCTTGCATGCAGGACCTGTCACTCAATAACTGTGAACTGATTCAATCAAATCGATACAAAAAGCCTTGCACTGCTTTTCCACTGTGCTAGCAATTCAATTCAACGTTGTCCATAGCTTTATAACAACCTTCAAATCGACTTGTTGTTTTATAGTACAGAGGCGACCCATTACAAAACGTTTTTGTCCTCCAGCAGTTGACGTGCCACGCAGTTCCAACCTCCAGTCCACCGCACTGAGTGCAGTTCCAACCTCCAGTCCACCGCACTGAGCGCAGTTCCAACCTCCAGTCCGCCGCACTGATCAACGCGCTGATCCACCGCCCTGATCAACGCTTAGTTCACCGCGCTGATCCAACGCACTGGTCCACAGGAAATCTAATGCACTGCTCCAACGCACTGGTATTTGCGTTGATCCACGCGGTAGACTTGGCGTCTCTTGGTCTTTGTTACACATACCAACTTAACAACATTGCTTTGATACCAAGTGTTAGAGTTAACACAACAGAAATTTACAAAACAAATAAGACACACAACATTTTAACGTGGTTCACCCAACCAAGCTCGGCTACATCCACCAAACAGAGGCATCGACAATCTTATTATTCAATAGGAGATTACAACAACATAATTCCTGACAAACTCTCAGCTCTACTATCCTCTACGGGCTTACATTTTTATAGCTGGAGTAGAAAGCTGAATCATAAATTCTCTCACAACAAATATAGGATGCAATAACTCCTCCTCAGGAATAAAAGGAGCTAGATTAGCAACAAATCCTATTGTTGTCACATTCATGAGATTTTTTCCAAATTTAATTAACAGAAAAATCTCAACACTTTATTTTTTTCGTTGACTCGGCCTCCTAGTAAATCATCCACTGCTACACTAATTCGGCTAATGCAAAGTTGCAAACTAGTCTTAGCCTCTACCAAATTCATATAGTAACTTGAACTCTCGATGAATGTCACACAATTTTGCCTTCATGCAAGCTCTCTGCGCAACAATATGATAGAGGCATTTCGTAGCTCAAGTTGCATCATAGAGGGTTTGATTGGAAATACTAACTCGGTCTTTGATAACTCGTTTTTTGGCTAAAGGGTTCACACTTCAAAATGGACTTTTAATATAAGTTGCTTGACGGTTGGGTAGAAGCAATCTCGGCCTTTTGATCACGCAACCTTTGAAAATCATAAAAAGTGTGACCACCACCTTAAAAAAAATAAAACTTGGCCCCCTTCACTTTGATTATGAACTTTTTTAATTCACCTTCATAAAATAATAACAACCATTATGTGGATCTTTTATTGAAGGTGCGACAATTTTGGGCATTTTCGACAAAATGGAATTTTGACACTTTTGAAACCCTCGAACAATATGAATTGAAAACTGAAAACCCACAGGCTGAGCAAGTTCGATGCTCTAATACCACTATAATTTCCCTAATGGAAATTTTAACACGATATACAAAAAATAAACTTGAACAACAAAATAATCGTAAATAGACACACAACCAACAAATTGATACACAAATAGATGCCAATAAAATCACTCAATCATTTTATTATTCCACTAAAAAGAGTATATCAAAATGAAGGATTAGTGGAACTTGAGCTTACCAAGCAAGTGGGGCAAAACTTAGAAAAAGATTTTTGACCCAACTAATGAATGATTCTTGCAATGATGTAGATGGCTTGGTGAGAAGACTGTTGCAAACTTGCTACGAAAAAAACTGCTCTCTCCAAACTCTAATGAAGCATCGTGAGATTTCTGACTGAAATCTCCTCAAGAGGGTTGGGTTTTCATCCAACACTCACTAGCAAATCCAAGGGTTTTCGTCTTGGGGTTACTGCTGAAATAGAGAATCAATTTTCAACCTCTCATACAAGAAGAAATATCAAATCCAAGATGTCCCCTAATGGCCTCCTCCTTCTCTTTTCATAAATTTGATGGACCCCTCTAGAACCTCCTATTTTATTATTATTTTAATTATGGAGTACTTTTCCCTCTTTATATTTTAATTAAAATATTCCTTTTTAATGTGGGAGAATGGTAAATTTTCCACCATACTCTCTCTGACCACTGAAAACCACTCCTCAGCATCTCATCCTATATATATTCTCGTTCCGGTTCCAACGAGCTATTATACCGAGGTGTTCCATCAATTAATCCTCTTGGAATGCCACCTCGAACATAATTAATTAAGTTATGTCCCATAATAATGCAATTTTTTTAAAGTTGTCGGAATGCAACATAACGAAAGGCAAACTATGCGGGTGATGGAATATGCCATTTGAATGTCATTGGATCCCATAAAATCTCCTCAAAACTCCCTCGGAACCCCTAATGACATAAACTTGCTCCCATGATGACCATCTCGTGCCTTGGAAATCCACCCTCGCTGTATTATGCGTGCCTTGGAAATCCACCCTGACTGTATTATGGAGGAAAAGAAAAATGGGGATATGACAAAAGTATTTCAAATTTATCTTAGTTTTGCATTAATTTTATATAATAATAAAATAAAGTAATTAATGTAATGTCCTATTTAATATTTTGACTCCGTTTATAAAAATTATATTATAAAATAATTATAATCAATTATAATTAATAATTAAACCAACCTAAATCCATCTTAATTTAAGATCTACCAAGCTTAGAGAGGGATTAAATTTCTATGCAAACCCTTTTTAGAGTGAAAAGAAATTTGATCTCTCTGGGCTCTTGGTAGATAATCTAAAATTGATATTCTTTTTGCATGTAGGTTTTAGGAATCATAATTATGCTGACACTTAGGTGACTAGTATGACACTATGTAATATTGCTAAGGTATTCACAATTTACACACCTCAACAATACTACACACTATTCCAGAAGAAACTCTCAACATCAACAAAATTAATATTATTGATATTATATGATGTGTAATTCATTATATGTTTATTTGATATGTAATATTTAAAATAAAAAATTAGTGTCAATCATAAATAAAATATTCCAATGTCCATATTAAATAACATAATTTTATAAAATTATATGAAATTGTCTTTCAGTGGGACTTTTTTGGGGGTTTTGGTGGATTTCTACCTGGTGGATAAATTTGTGATGAAATCTTGATTTGTGTTGTTTAAACTAATTTTTTGACTACATAATTAGATCAGAAAATAAGTCGTTAAGCTTTTCAAAAAGTCGTAGTTAAAGACAACTCGAAATAATAATATGGAGTTGATGTATAACATTAAAAAAAATCAATAACTAAAAAAAGTTTAATGTGAGTCATAAACCAGATACTCAATATAGGCTTTTAGTCTAACTTATAACTTAAATGGCCATTTTCACTATATTTTTTCTTGTTAATTTTAACCAAAACCTAGCAAAGATTTAAAAAAAAAAAGTTTAGGTTGTTTAATTTGTAGAATTAGAGCGCCTTAGGGGTGTTTTAGGGTGTTGAATCCATTTATGCATTCAAAAATACATTTTAAACAACAAAAACTGAAATTATTTCTTGAAGTTGTTTTGTTGGATTTTGGTGAAAAATATATTTTGTCTACAACCCCCTTCAACAAACATGTTGAGTAAAAGAGATAAGAGTAATAAAGTTCTTATTCCATTGGTAAGTTCTTTTTAATTCAAGGTATGATGAAATTTTTTAATTCATTGAATGTTTGATATGGAATTCACATGTAATATTTTGAAAAATAGTAATCACAAAAATAATTGGATGTATATATAAAAAGAGATAGGTAAATAAATAGATATATAACATTTAAAAAAAGAGTAATAACAAAAATAATTGAGTTTGTGTGTACGCACATATATATATGAAAATGTGAATCACAAATAAAATATTTCAATATCAACTATGTAGATATTATATAAAATGAATGAAAATAAAAATTAAATCTTATAGTTAAAACATTTTATTAACTTATAGACGAAATAGTCTTTTTCACTGGGGATACAATTTCAAGTAAGAATGTGATTTTTTATTGTTGTTTAAAATACATTTTTGAATGCATAAATAAGTTCAGCGCCTTGAAAAATTCATGGGGCATTCTAATTCTACAAATTAAATAACTTAAACTCAAGTTAACGAAAGAATCAAAACAAAACAAAACTAAAACTCAAATTTTTTAAAAAATTTACCCGATTTTAATAAAATTAACCAAAAAATATCATAAATATAACATTTAGTATATAAATAACATATTATTTCATATATATTTTTCCAAAATATAATTTTCAATTTTTATTTTATTAATTAATTTATTAATGTTTTTTTTTTTTTTTTAAGGATTTCGATATTAGTTTTGGACAATTTAATTTTCAGTTGAATAATTTTTTGTTTTGCGAGCAATTTAATTTCTAAAACGATAGAGATATTTATAAATCTAAATTAAACAAAATGTCTAAATAGCCATTCCTACGTAATTCTAACAGACACCTTAATCGTACTTGCATTGAATGATCATTATCCTTATGCTTATCCGTGACATTTATACTTGAAATGATGAAAACTTTTAAATTTTAAAAATGTTTCCACTCTTGACTGTACATTTAGATATGTTCAAAAGTGCTTTCACATTTACTCAATCCAATCAATAAGACCAATTTTACCGGTGCACCATGTGACTCTAGAAAAAGAATTGATTTTTTAATATCAAAATTAAAATAAATAATATAATAATATTTTGGTTTTAATATAAAATTTAAAATTATTTTTATCATTTATTTATCTCCAATAAAGTTGTTATTTGAGCAAAATGTATTAAGGATATTGATTGTTAGTTGACCAAAATGTATTAAGGATATTGATGGGAGGGCACTCCATCATCAACTAATGACATTAGGGAGAGAGGCGGAAGCTCCAAGTTCATCAATTTACAATTATTTTAATGGATATGTATTCACACAAGTGATCCACCAAACACTATTATATGGCATTTAATCAGGGAATCTCTGGATGCAAGATGGTTGAGGTCTTGTGCATTTTAGCAACTGCTTTGGTGTTATCGAGCGATTTTCTGCCTTTGTTGGTTTTTTCTTATCGAAAGAGGAGGGAGTGTTGAAACAGTTGGAACTATGGACACTTTAGAATTTGCGGAAGACCCTAGCCTCGTGCTTATGCTTTTAGCCAAAGCTTGTGGCCTAGGTCGCACAGGGTAACAACAAGATACAAACTATTGTGAAAATGGAGGAATTGGACTCTGGTGTTCCGTGTGGCTTGGTCGATGAGAAGGCACCATCATGTTTTCAAGTTTCCCACGCACATTACTCTTTAGTTCAGACTATGCTTCTATTGTTTAGCTTCAAGTAGATTGTACTTTTGTACATTTTGTTAAATTGAATTGTAAGTTCTATTTGGACTTTAGTTTATATAAAGAGTATAGAAATAGGACTAAAGTTTATAGTATTGTTTTCAAAGCAAAAATATTTTTATTTTGTCATTGGTCTGGATTCCCTAGTAGCAAACTAGGTAAGAATTGTTGATGTATCTCTTGTTTTTCGCTTAATACACGTATATATATGAAAGTCTCTTTTATTATAAGTTATTAATAATTAAATTACATGGTTTTGTTTAAATAATAATGATGAGTCATTGTGCATTCACTAATGACAATCAATGATAACCAGTTGTCTTTATTATGAGTTGACAAGCAAGTTACTATAGGTTTTTATAGGTTTTTCTTGAAAATGTTGATAGGGTTGAAACTAAGTTTTTTGGTCCTAAAGTATAACTTAAAACTATTTATAATTCTTCAAGAGCTAGTCTTCTTTTGGTGGAGGTTTTTTTTTGAAATACAATGATGCATCTATGCATCTACACATATTTATGAGTAAACATTTGCAAATAGTTGCCAATAATATTGAAAGTCCACACTATCAATAAATATGAGTTGTGAAAAGTTTTTCCTTATTTAAACTTAAAATTGATAAAAATGCTTTGCTTGAAATTTTTTGCACTTTAAATATATAATATAGAAAAATATAATTTTCTTTTATTTTTCGTTTGAAGGTGGCAAAATCTATATAACTTACTTATCAGCCTGTTATCCACTAATACAAGGTAAACTCATCACCATTATTTATTCAAGGAAAACCATACCACCTAAAATAACTGGACGATAAGGAGTAGATTTTCATTCATACCAAATACCTTAAAGTATCGGGTCATTGAGTTGTTTTTTTACATCTAAAAAACACTAGCTCTTAGGCTATAAAAATTCGTTTTTGCTAAAAATTGAAAAACAATTTCAACAAAAATAATATTATGAAAAAAAACCAAACACTTAAATTAATTACCATTAATTTTTTATTAAAAATATATATTTAATATATATTAAATTAATACTCAATATAATTCATCATATATAATATATATAAACTGACGATTTGTCTTTAGTGTGATTTTTTGGAGCTTTTCCGGTGGGGTTTTTTGGTCTAATTTCTTTAAAATCTCGGCAAGAATTTTTTGAAATTACAAGTTTGATGGGTAACCCCTGCACAATCAAAGTGCCTCAGGAGTTTTTCAAAGTAATAAATCCATATATAGTAAAAAAAACTAATTTAAATAACACAAATCAAGATTTAACCTCAAAATTATTTTCCGTCATATTCCAACACTAAAAAATCTAAAAATTCATACTAAAAATAACTCATATATACATTATATTCACAATTATTTATAACCTCACCATTGTACACAAATTGAACAACCTAATCCAACCCGGTCAAATTCTAATCTTCACTTCAAACTCACACCTGTTTAATTTGTATAGATTTAAGCATTGAGAAGTGGTAAAAATACAATACATAACATGCAATTTAGTTAGATTGTCGTGCCTACTATTAACTTGGGTAGTAAAAGTCAACGAATTGGCACATTCATTAAAAGTCAATGAATTGTCACATTGATTTTAGTGGTATTTAGTCAATGAATAATGGTATTTTTTGTTGGGCGGGGGGTAAACCGGTTTTTTTAAAAGAGTTTTGAATTTTCAGAGTTGAGATTTTAGAAATTTGGTGTTGTTTTTTTGATGGAGTAATTTGGGTTTTTTTTAATGAGTTTTTAATGCCACAATTGTGATTGATGTGAGTTATTTGAACGTAAATTGAGTTGTCAATTTTTTTAATTATAGATCAAATCAAAATACAAATGTATTCCTTTTGTATAGTGGTAAAGGTTTTTTTATAGGTACTTTTTTTTTTTTCTTCTTCTTCTTCTGGTTGATATTGTTTGAATCATGGACAAGAGGTCATTTCATTAGGTATTATTTTTTTTTTGTATTTTTAGTTGACTTCGTTGGAATAAAAGGAAAAAGTTATTTGAATTCAGTCTATTTATTATTTATTATTTTAGGTTGGATGATTGTTTTGTTTTTTGTTTTTATTTTTTGTCCTTTTTACTAATTTTGTTAATATATATTTCTAAAATGTATTAATATATATTTATCTTGTTGGGTAATTTTGACTTTAGGAAAGAGAAAGCATATCACCTTTTGTGAATAACCTCCACTAAACTAAACTTTATTATGGAATGTTTACTTTGTTAGATTGCTAGGGAACCTATGTAGCCCCAAATAAATTAAAAGAATTTTAAGGAAATGTGATGTTGACTCCCAAATACAGTGGTGTATGAATCTTGGTAAAGAAAGGCCCAAAATAAGTGACCTGGAACCTAAGCTTCAAAAATGGATTACTCCAAAGTAAGCTAATTCTATGGGCGAATCCTCTTTAACATCTTCAAGTTACTTATACTATAAGGAAGAGGAAGCCACTCAATTCAACCGTTTTAGAAGGCAGATATCATTTCACTAACAATAGGTTTCATTTCACTCACTTCCAATGCATTTTCAACACTTAACACTTTGGATACTAATTATTTAACTCCTTATTAATTTATAAGCATAATTTAAATGTTTTACCTTTTGGCCTTTTATGGGCATATTTTGTGATTAATTTTACTCTATCTCTAACTAAAATTTGTTGGACTTGTGAATTAAGGTTTTTTTAGATGCATTCAAAATTGCAATTTCAATAGTAAAAATTATTATGCCACCAAACATTATATCTTGAGGTGCCTATGAAAAAATGTCAAAACATAAAACATTTACACTCTACCCAATATTGTATAATGATTTAAATTATAGTTCAATTATTATAAAGAGAAAATCATAAAATGGAACATGCTTATAAAGTAAGAAAAATAATCACTATATTCTTGATTAAGAAATGGAGCTTAGCAACTTGCTCCACATCAATGTCAATGGTATCCTCTCCCATCAAATCTAACAAACAAGTGTAGTATAACTATTTTATGTTTTTGACATTTTCCACCAGTTTACTTGAATTTTGGCAAAGATTTTTTAGAATAACAAGCTTAAGCTATGTAATATGCATAATCCTAGTGCTCATTTGTTTTTTAGGGTGGTAAATTCATCTACATATTAAAAAAATATTTAAATAATGAAAATTCATAATCTCAAATGATTAAACTACACCTAACAAATATATTCAAATTAACTATAAAATTTCAATAATGATATTATATATTGGTTTTTGGAATTTCTAATTTATTCATGATTGGAAGAATTTGAATAGTTATAATTATGATGACACTCTCCATTAATTTTGTGACTTTTAGTTATATATATTTTATATACAATTAAAAAAAATTATAAAATTATTAATAACTTTTGTTTTGCATTTGAATATGTAAGGAAAAGTTGTTATCTATTCTACTTTCATTCAAATCCTATTTTCTAATAAAATTTATGACACTTTGCCACAAAATAAAATAAAATAAATACAATACTCATAATTATCCTCTATTTTTTTATTGACAATCTCAATAATACTAATAAACAATAAAACAATAAAAAAGGTACATTAAAATAAACCATTTAGAAATTTACTTAAAAAAATTCACAAATTTTAATTTAGCCACACTAGCTTCCATTATCTCAAATGTAAAACTAAATGGTCCCAACATAAATTAAGAAAAAAACACTTGCATCTTTTAAGTAGAGGAGCGGAATAATCAAAAAATATCAATTATATCAAAGTATATTAAAACATATAAAAATATTCTTCAAACTAAAAGTGAATAGTTTCTCAACTTTATGAAGAAGGTAAGACTTCACAAAACAATAAGTTTCTAATCAAAATTCATATTCATAACAAAGTAAGCATGAAAAAAAATCTATATAAAAATTAAATTATTTTAACACAAATAAAAATTAATACAAATTAATTTTAAACACCAAAACTCCAAAAATCAAAAAATAAATTTTTTAAATTTAACTAAAAAATTAGTGAATCACACTCATTACCAATATGGTGCCGTACTTTCCAAAATCCGTACCAATCATTTAGAAATATCGAAGAGTGTTGCATGTCGGGACTCGGGACACCCGTGACAAAACACTTACGGTCATATCTTCTGAACGTTTTGTTATGATTTTATTTTTTCTATTTTAAAAGATGTAATAAATAGGAAATTTTTTTACATGGGAGCTTTTATGATGTGTAATTTAATGTTTTTATAGAGATATAAAATTAAGTTTATTACTAATTTTGATTTTTAGAATTAGGGTGTTTGGAATTTATTTGAAATTTCTTTTATGTGTGTATAAGATTTCATTAGAGTTGCAAAATTATTATTATTATTTGTCTAGTTTAATTACTTTTTTCTCTTAAAATGCGGTGATATAATTTTTACAAAATTATAATGCATTAAATTGGATTCCTATATTTTTTCATCCGAATTCCCTTGGTTTAGATTTTCCCCCTTTCTAAAGTAGCTTTGTTTAGTTGATTTTTTCCCGCTTTTATTTTTATAAAAAAAAATATATTAATTTCTTCTTTAATTATTTATATGTTTTATTTTATTTTATTTTATTATTTACTATTTTAATTAAAGTATACTTTTATTAATAGTATCTTTGTTTATTTAATCATCTTTTCTCTTCTTTTTCATTTTTTATTAGCTATTAATTATTATTATTATTATTTTATGATATTATTGTTATATTTATCTTAAGATTGAAAAAATAAATATGTTACAAAATTTTATTAAAAAAAAATATATAATATATAAATAGGAGGCAAGAGCATCTCTACACTTTTCTAAAGTTGAACCTATAAAGTTTTGTAGGAAAATTCTTGTTCATAAAACGACAAAAAATAATTCGACAATCTCTGTGATTCCCTTGACACCATGGACACCATCTCAAAGACTCCTATAGAGAAGGATATATTTTTTGTGGATGACATGGAGTTCGACATTAAGAAACTTACTTATGGGAAAGCTAGGGATATTGAACGCTACCAAGAAATCTTTGAAAATGAAAGTTTGTCCTCACTCCTTATCCCTATTAATTCCTTCTTTTAATTATGTTACTTTCCTTTCCTTTTACTATTTTCAATTCTATTATTATTTTTATTAATAGTATCCTTATTATATTAATCATCTTTTTGTTCATTTTCATTTTTTGACTAGTTATTACTTATTATTAATATTATTATATGATATTCTTAATATATTTATCTTAAGATTGAAAAAATAAATATGTACAAAGCTCTTAACAAAAGGAAGAAAAGATCATATATAAATAGGAAGCAAGAGCATCTTCTCCACCTTTCTAAAGTTGAACCTAGAAAGTTTTTGAGGAAAGCTCTTGTTCATAAAACGACAAAAAATAATTCAATCCCCTCAAAGAACTGGGATATCAATCTTTAGAATCTTTATATTCCCCTGATACCATGGACACCATCTCAAACACTCCCATAGAGAAGGATATATTTTTTTGTGGAAGACGTAGAGTTCGACATTAAGAAACTCACTAATGGGAAAGCTAAGGACATTGAAGGCTACCAAGCTGAAATTTTCAAAATGGGAAAGTTTGTCCTCATCCCTCACATACACAAACTCCTGAATCTGGCAATGAAACAAGGCTTCCATAAGTTTTGGTTGCAAAGCCTTGTTGTACATATATTTAAAATTGGGGATAAAAAGATTCCCAACTTAAGGACCATTATGATTAGCCACATTTTAGCCAAATTGTATAGGGTCATTTTGGAAAAGAAGATTAGCCTTTGACTTGAAAGCTAGGGTAAAAGAGATAAAGGGCAAGTTGGAATTAAGAGACATCACTCAACTATAAACCATCTTGTTACGCTTAGGATCATTTTAAAGGAATGCCACAATAATAAAATTGATCTCTTCTATTCTTTTGTTGACTTTAGAAATTATTTTAACACAGTTCCTAGGGATAAGCTATGAAAGAGTCTAGAAGAGATAATTGTTCATCTCGAGTTGAGGGTTGTTATGACTAGGCTATATGAGAATGATATTGTCAAGCTTAGGACCACCAAGGGTTGGTCAAAAGAAATTAAATGCAATATTGGAGTTAAGCAAGGGTGTCCCCTATCCCCTACTCTCTTTTGGCAGGTAGGATGTGATGGTCCCGGGCTCACTAGTATGGTTATTACTCTTCTCCTTTATGTTGACGATATCATTATTCTAGCCAGGACCCATGACGATCTCGACAAGCAACTTAGAATCCTCCAAGATTAATGCTCTAAGATGGGTATGACTATTAATACATACAAGACTAAAGTCACGATATTTAAATCCAAAAATATCGATTATGAAAATTTCATATATGATAGTAACTACTTGTAGAAATTTTCCTCATAAAATATCTCAGAATTGACATTCGTCATCACCTCAATTGGAATAATAGCAATGAGAAAGGGAAAATTGGAGGTTGGAAAGCTTATTATGGGCTTGAGAACAATTGTAAGTCGATAGATCTTTGGGTGCGGAGTAAAAAAAAAAGGTTCCTTTTTGAGACTCTTTCCACCCTTTTTATTTTATATGGATGTGAGGTTTGAGGATGCAGTACATCTAGAGAATCAAGGATGAAGATTGAGCTGATCCAAAAACAATTTATAACCTACGACCTTAAGATTGAAGGAAATACTCCCTACCATATCATCTTGATTGAAGCTAGACTTTCCCCCATTGAAAGCATGACTATGATTAGGTATCTCATGTATGAGAAGAAGCTAGACAACATGGAAGCCAAGAGGTTCCCCAAAATTGCTTCTAAATCTAGTCAAAATCCCCACCTCCGACTGAAGTCAGGTTGGCATAAGGATGCTCAGTCTTGGCTAAACCACTTTGGGGTAAATGAGGAGATCATCTTGGAGAATAAGGATAAT
Organism: Pinus taeda; assembly: GCA_000404065.3. Classification (NCBI taxonomy): domain Eukaryota; kingdom Viridiplantae; phylum Streptophyta; class Pinopsida; order Pinales; family Pinaceae; genus Pinus; species Pinus taeda. The sequence goes on along the minus strand of APFE031308185.1, from coordinate 14,475 downwards.
ATTAAAAATATCTTTACTTCCAATTTTAAGGGGGGTGATAAGGAGTTAGAAGGAAAAAGGAAGCTAAGGTATTATAAGGAGGTGATCAATTCCAACCTTGATAACTAGAATTATATTTCTATCTTGGTCAGTGTTAAGAAGAAAATGAACATTCCCAAGATAAGAATTAATTCTCATGAGCTTGAAAGTGAAACTAGGCATTGGTTAATTCCCAAAATACCTTGGGACAAAAGATTCTATCACCTTTGTGATATTAAGAGGGTTGAAGCTGAAAAATTTTTTCTTTTGGATTGCACTGCTCTTACTCACATGTGGTCTAATTTTCAAGTTTTTTGCCACACTACCAACCTTCTTGACTTGTTAAGTCAACAAAACTATGGTGATCTAGGAACAATTCTCTCTCTTCTTTTCAATCATAGAAATAAAATATTATAGAATCTCAACTAATCTCTTATTTTCTTAAGGTCCAATAGACCATATTGGTCTTAATGCACATCATCATCACCATCATGAGATTAATATCCAAAAACTCCCTCCCTTATTATTATTATTAATATATGATCAATTTTAATCCTCCTTTATTTTTAATAATAATATGATTATATCAATAAATTATTACTATTAGTATTATGAAATGCCCCCTTAATATTAATATGTACCACCTATCACCCCTCCACTTTACCATTAATTATTAATAATTATTATCCCTTTCTCTGTTGAAAATGCAACAAGATGATGGAACTTAGTGAAAAGAAGTCTCCTTCACTAAGTGGTCCTGCAGGCTATTTTTGGCGCAAAGTCTATTTTTAGACATATGGATCATGGTCTTTGAGTTGCAGGATGATATTTGTGGATGATTAGTCAAGTTGGTAAAAATAGATGGACTTCTATTTTCAGACATATGGGCGGAGTCTATTTTTAGACTATCAGTCTAAATATAGAACAACCAAATATTATTAGCTCTTAATAATATTTGGACTATAAACATTATCTCATCCTCTTGCAGCACTTCAGTTTGAGCTATGGATGTGGCACATGCAACTGTTAGAAGGAAATACGCTTTTCTTATGGGTTACTTGAGTTATTGCATGGAGGACTTCAGTTAGGACTTCAGTGATTGAGTTCTGTGGAGTTGGATCAGGAGTTGATGGATTTGTGTTCAGTTTGACTTAGTTGAACTAGTTGTATTTAGTCTAACTAATAAATACACTAGTGATGAGTGGTGTGAATTAATTATTAATTAATTCACTAATTATTAACTCATAAATCAACTAAACAATACATCAGTTAACTCAGTGCATGGACAGTTCAGTGGAGACAAGTGTTAGAGATGAGTGAAAGGGCAAGACAACTGTCAGTTGTGACTATAGTTGTGCATGAGATTTGCACAACCAATGGATTGACTATTGCCAATGAGCATTGTGTGGTATATCCAAGGGAAATACGAATTTGGATCATTCATTCATCAGTATTCTCATGCAGGATTGCGCAGTGGAGGCAGGCAAACAACGAAGGAGATTTGAACCTGTGATTGATTCAGGTCTAATCTAGTTTGTGTGTAACAGGTGGAGATAGTACTGAGTACTTGTGAGGAGTATTATACTATGTATTGTTACATGTTCTCAATCAATATAATATATAGATAGTTGAGGGGTTTTCAGCTGTATGCTTTCCCCAGTACATACTGTGTTGATATGTGTGATTGATGTTCCAATGTGCGCATGCAATTGTTTCTTAATTCTGCAAAATTGATGATCAACATAGAGGAGGTTATGTATTATGCATGATTCCGCAAATAGTGTATAATCAGGATAATCTTTGTAAATAAGTGTCATATTATTCAAAATTTCTACATTCTCCACTTTACCATTGATTATTATTATTTATTATCCATTTCTTTATATTTTAATGACCATTTCATATTACTATTATTTATAATTAATTTTCTATTTTTGATGTGAGTTGTAGGCTTTCTTTTTATTAATTATTTGTCCAACAATTGTATTTTTACTTTTAATTGCTTTTTTGTCAAACAATTATTTTCCTTCTTTGAATTTACCTTGTAGCTCTCTTTGTCCTTTTTTTGTTTAATCTTTTATCCCGATCATATTTTCTTCATCAAAATGTCCTAATGATGAACCATATTAGTTGGTTCAAAATGTTCATAAGAATAAATACTAATGTGATGGTTTTAGAACAAGACTGTCTAAACAACTTTCCTCACAAATCCTCAATTCACAAATAACAATGCATTTTTAAATACATAAATGGATTGAGTTCTTTAAAAATCTTTCAAAATATTTGGATTGCCCAAACTATACAATTCAAGCCTACAATTTCAACAAATCTCTATTCGATTGCCGACAAAATTGATCGGAAAATATTCTTAGAAAAAAACTAAAACATAGAATAGTTAGATTACACTTCAATTCTGAAGCAAATTTCTCATATTGTAAAAATCCATCCAAAATTCTTATCACATTTTTAATGATACAAGACCATTCAAAATATGAGCAAAACCTTTAAAATAAGAACATTGATTTATTGTGCATAAGAATTAGATCACAGTGGAACTTTGATGATGTCAAAAAAATTTGTATCAATGTCTTTTCAAATTTGCAACTAAAATGATGGTCATTTTGCAGCAAGATTAGCTTACTCCGATATTGTTGCAACATTAATTCGAGCATAGGCACATGTTAAATTATCACATAAAACGAAAAGTCTTTTAAGGTTAAAAGTGGACGAATAATAAATCATCTTGGTAGAAGGAATGGGCAACATTTCATCTCTAACATTTATGCAAGCTTGAATGAAGAACTTTAGAATAGAATACGTTGGCAGGTGCGATAAGTAAAGTTGGAAAAAAAATTTGGACTATGAGAATACAATGTTCTAGTAAAGATTACTTGAGCACAACCAAAAGGAAAATTTTGGCCCAAAGTAAGGGTCATTTTCATTAAGGAATAATAAATACGCCAAGTAAGGAATGGACAATGACTTTCCACTAACTAAATCCAAGTGCATATTTAAGGGAAATCATCCCTAAAGCTTCAATGTTGTATTGTAAGGTTTACTTTGAACATAACCAAATGACAAATTCTTGCCAAAAGGCAAGGGTCATTTTCATTAAAAAGTTGTCAAATAATAAACTCATCATCCTCGGGGCTTTAATGAAATAAGTTATTAGAGTCATATAAACAATTCCAAGACACACAAATATTACATGTATCATAATTATTTTAATGATTTTTTTATGAAAGCATGTGAAATAAATTTATGGAGCATTGTTGGTCAATAATTTGTGTTTATGTGTGTGTGTCAGAGAGGATAAAAAGGTAATGCCAAGTAAGCATGTATACTCATCTCACAATAAATCAACCATTATGTTAGTACGAAACACCACCCCTTTATCGTTGTCGCCATTAGCATACATTTCATGGTATATAGGGGCACATATGTTACAAACCAAATCTCTTAATTATTCTAGGATAACAAGTTTGTAGATACATATTATTTACATTGTAAAAACAATTCAAAGTCACATGAATGTTAGGTGCATCCAACTTATGTTAATGGACATTCTATGAAAACATGTGAAAAGAGTAATATACAATGTTTTGAATCAAGGATTACTTTTTTTTTTTAATATTTTTTGTCATGGAAGTGAGCATAAAGAACCATTGAGAAAGCAACTAAATCATCTGAACCTGCTTGCTATATGGGAGTTGCAAATATTGATATTTAGATGACCATTGAGTTGCAGCCACCACCATAAGGGTTCCTACTCAACATATTAAATGTAAGGGTGAAGTGGAGGCATGAGTCAGACAATTCAAACCAAAAAATGGGACTCGTCCCTTTAATTGAGTAAAAAAATGCATGGGAGATAGAATTAACAAAAAATCTAACCATCTTTGATCATTCATTTGATTTGATTGAAATTTGAAACCAAAAACGCATCACATAAGCATGCATGATTCTCATTCAAAGGAGAATGATTTTGGAGCAACGCCTATCCTCCCCACAACAAAATAAATGGCTAGCCAAAATGCTGGGATATGATTATGAGATCATTTACAAGAAAGGGAAAGACAATAGTGTAGCAGATGCATTATCTCGCCAATTTGAGGAGGAAAGTACCCTGCTAGCTATTTCCCTCCCCATTCCAGAATGGATTGAAGAAGCTTGCAGAGAATGGTTTTCACACCCAGGGCTCTCCCAACTCATTTCTCAATTGCAGGCAGATCCAAATTCCACCAAGGGCTACTCGTGGCAGGATGATATTCTTCGCTACAAGACAAAGTTGTAATATCACCAGCATCCACCTTCAAAAGTCGCATTTTAGCAGAGATGCACTCATCTCCCATTGCAGGACATTCGCGGGCTTTCAGAAGACGTATGCTCGTACCAGAAGATCATTTTTCTGGACAGGCATGAAAAAGGACATCCTTACCTTCGTAACCGAATGCGAGGTCTATCAACGCCACAAAGGGGAAACAGTCAACACACCAGGCACCTTACAACCATTGCCCATTCCGGCATCCATTTGGACCGAAATTTCTATGGATTTCATTACAGGTCTTCCAAAGTCAGGGAACAAGTCAGTCATCATGGTGGTTGTGGACCGATTGTCGAAGTATGCTCATTTCTGTGCTCTCCCCCAACCGTTTACACCCACATTGGTTGCTCAAACTTTCATGGATCAGATCTTCAAATTGCATGGCATGCCCATTTCTATTGTG
>APFE031308181.1:0-86379 GCA_000404065.3 Pinus taeda | reverse complement strand
CTTTCAATGTTGAAGGAAACAGTTTGAGTTTTTGAGCGTCTTCCAGATAATCATAAGTTTGACACACGACCTCAAACTCAAATAGAAATGTTTTAGGGTCCTCATTTCTTAATCCATGGAAGTTTGGGAGGACAGATGGCGAGATGTTTTTCATCGTGGCTCAGGAGTCATCATCGACTATAGGAAATCCGAATGAGTTTTCTCCATCCCTATTTCCTCCAATGTTACCTCTACCTCCTCCATTATTTCCTCCTCCACCTCTACCTCTACCTCTACCAAGTCCGGTTGCTCCTTCTTGTCATGGTAGTTTCCTCAGAGACTTTAGAGTCCTCTGGTTCCTCTACCAAGGGTGAATGAGGAGGAATTTCTCCCTCTTCCTCAGGTGATTCTACTTCTTCAATTACAATCTGTCTCCCTGTAGAAGGAAGGAAAGGATCTCTTCCTAATTCGGACTCAATAGATGGTGTGGTAGAGTCAACTACTGCCTCTTGTATTCCAGGAATCCTAGGGCTAGGAGTGTGAGTTGGAGATGATGGAGGTGTCTCTTGCCTATTCCTTGAAGTAGATGGAGTTGTAAAAATCGAACTCTTGGCTCTAGCTAAAACCTTCCCCTAGAATCTCTTGCTCTATGCATGTCATTTTTTATTTTTCTTCAAGTCAGGTTAATAATTCTCTTTCTGATCTTCCAGGTCACTCTAAGTGCAAGAAGAGAGCATACTCAAGGAACTATTAAACCAATAACTTTCTCTTTTGTGATCCTCCAAATCACACTAGGTGCAAGAGGAGAGCATACTTTGAGAGGTTATCGATTTTCCTTTCTTGAAATTTTCTTGTTTTTATATTTTTTCCTTTTAGAAATTGGCTACCTAATTTCACTTCACCGGCAACGGCGCCAAAATATTTGGTCAATTTAGTATGATCTAAATTTCTATTTATAATGTCAACCCGGGGTTCGTAAACTGACGAAGTGAGGTGTATTATATGTACTTAGATAACCATTTCCTTAGGCTTTTGTCGTTTTAAGATTTTTAGTTTGTTTTTGGATTTTATTTTTCTTTAATGTGTGATGATGAAAGTGAAGTGTGTGGAGTGTAGATGGTGATGATTTCTAAACTTGAAAAATGCTCAAAAGAAAGCTTTACAGTAACTAAAATGAAATCAATTCTTAAGAGAAAACAAATGCATCAAATAACGAACTAATGGCAATGGCCCAGTATCCTTGCTGCTGAAAATGAAAAGAAAGCAAAAAACTTGGAAAACAACTCAAACTTAAAGCAAAGCAGCTAATTCACATTACTTTAACTTTTCAGATCCTTTGCCCTTTGGCTCAATCTACCTGATGGGAAGTAATCATAAACAAGTTAAGTAACATGATATTTAACTGTTCAAGAAAGTAAATTCCATAAAAGAAACTAATCACACTACTTGAATTCTTCAAATCCTTTACCCCTCAGCTCAATCTACCTTGGGGAAGTAATCATGAACATACCAAGTAATATGATAACTAAATGTAAATTGCAAAAAAGAAATTAATCACACTACTTAAATTCTCTTTGTCCTTTACCATTCAGCTCAAACTACTTTATGGAAAGCAACCATGAGTAAGTAATATGACAACTAAATCACACTACAATTAGTAATATTCTGATCTCCTGCTGATATAGTCATTTGACCACAGAAAGAAATCATAAATTGTTAAGCAGTATGATATCTAACTAGCAGAAAAAGAAATAAACAAATAACAACTTGAAAAGGACAATGTTGAATGTAAACTTCAGAAAATAAAGGTTAGCAGGAAGGACAAGATGATCTCATATGCCAAAAGTTATTAAAAAATGAAGAATTGCCCGGGCTGCCTAAGAGAACCTGCAAAAAGCACTGATCAGTTTACAGCTCTAAGAAAACAAAAGTAAAGATATGAACAACAGAAACATAAAACATATTATGTACAAACTAATGATAAAACAAAAGCATAATGAAACTAAACAAACACTTTACAAGGCTTCAGCATGCAGGGGCCCTCTGCCACTTCAGCCAATCAAGTAATCACACGGCTATCTTCAGAAAAGTCTTCTCATGTATTTAAATCAACATCATATAAAACAGTGGGCTGATAAGATAACCAGCAGCGCGGAAATTACATAAACAGTTCAGAATTTACATGTATCAAAAGTCTCTTTACAACGTTCAAAAACGCGTTATTTATAATGCAAAATACTACAGCTAACTAAACAACTACTGCACTATTAACTGCGTTGCCATAGACACGTAGATCTCTTCAGCCGAGATCTAGTGTAACTGTCGTTATGGTTCTTAAATCCTCGGAGCGGTTGGCTGTTAGATTCCCGGTTCAGGAACGATCTCCAGGTGCGCTGGTGCCTTCGTGAGCTGAGAACTAGGCCACGTATCACTCACGTGCCCAAAACAGTGACGTGCCACCGCTGAACTCTTTGGTTGGTCTCGTCTTTGACTTTGGTTGACCGCGGCCTCTAATGGATGATTTGGCCGATTCGAAGGGACAAGATCCATGTACATGCCATCTGGAGCTTGCCCATGTAGCTCGTTCCTTCAGAGGACACCTGGAGCACAACTTTTAACAAAATAGCTACGGAATCCTGTGCTGGCTGCGGAAAGCTGTGTTGGCTGCGGAAACTGACAAGTTTCCGCAGCTGCATGAACAAAAAACTAAACCAAACAACAGACATCAGTATAGTCAGAAAACCATATAAACAGTCCTTTTTATACTATAATGCAATGATTTAACCACTAGATGAGTGAAGTGAGTGGAGACTGAGCGTTAAGAGGGTGTGTAGGAAGGTGCAAGGTTGAGGCTCAACAATTTCCAAGATTTTTCCTGTCAGAAAAAAGAATGGTGATATTCGAGTTTGTATAGACTTTCGCAATCTTAACAAACATTGTCAGAAGGACAATTTCCCATTACCTCCTATGGAATAGATACTACAATTAGTTGCAGGCTCAGAACTAATGTCTTTTTTGGATGGATTCTCAGGTTATAATCAGATTTTAGTACATCTAGATGACTCGCTAAAGACTACCTTTCGAACCAAATGGGGCAATTATGCCTATCAAAAGATTCCATTTGGGTTAATGAATGTTGGTGCCACATTTCAGGGAGCCATGGCAATATCTTTCAAAGGCTTGGTTAATAAATCAGTGGTAATATATTTAGATGATATAACTGTGTACTCAAAAAGCTACGATAATCATTTAAAGGATTTAAAACAAATCTTTGAACGTTGTCAGAGTTATGGAATTTCTCTCAATCCCAAGAAATCTTTCTTTGCTCTAAGTGAAGGAAAGCTCCTTGGATTTATTGTATCCAAAGAAGGAATTCACAATGATCTTGAGAGGATAAGAGAAATTTCTAGAATCCCTTTACCTCATAACAAGAAAGCCATGCAACCTTTCCTAGGTCAGATAATTTTTTTCAAACTATTTGTCCCTGATTTTTCACAAATTGTTTTACCTCTCCAATCTATGATTAAAAAAAAATCCCTTTTTAAATGGGGACATATTGAGCATGAAGCCTTTGATTTGATTAGACAAGCAATCTTGAGTTCTCCCTCACTAGTAACCCCAAATTTTTCTAATCATTTCATTTTATATACATTTTCTTTTGATAAATCATATGCAGCTATATTAACAAAGGTCAACGATGATAAAGCTGAAGAACCAATTTCTTTCATTAGCTCCAATTTGCAGGGGGCTGAATCAAACTACTCAGATGTTGAAAAACAAGCTTTCACTATTTTCAAATCAATAAAGAATTTCAAACCCTTTCTCCTCAAAACCCACACGAAGGTAGTAGTCTCATTCTCAGAAGTGAGAAATCTATTAATACAAAGAGATGTAGGTGAGAAAAGGGAAAATTGGGTAACAACACTGCAAGAATATGACATTGAGATCAAACCAACCAAAATTGTAAAAGGTCAAGCTTTTTGCATAATGTTAGCAGAAGCATCCAACTTACCAGCACTAAAAGATTCATGTGATGATATACAAGTATATGAGGCGAGCCTCAGTGACACTAAATTCAAATATGTTGATATCATCTTTTATTTGAAAAATGGATATGCCCGTACGCAACTAAGTTACAAAAGAAAAAGGGCTTTGAGTTTAAAAGCTAGACAATATCAAATCATCAATAATGTGTTGTTTATAATAAATTATGATTTTATTTTGCCTAGATGTCTTGAAAAATCTGAGGCAAAAAGGGTTTTGCAAGAACTCCATGATGGACCAGTTGGTGGACATTTTGGAGGGGACACAGCCACACATAAAATTCCGCATGTTGGTTATTATTCACCAACCTTATTTAAAGATGCACACGATTATGTAAGGAAATGTAAATTTTTTCAAACAGCTATTGGGAGATAGAGGAAACCCGCATTACCATTGTAGGCAGTCAACATTGAACAACCATTTGAACAATGGGGACTGGACATAATAAGTGAGATTGTTCCTCACTCTTCAAAGAAGCATAAATATATCCTTACAGCAACTGATTACTTCACAAAGTGGGTGGAAGCAATTCCACTTAAGGTAGGCAATTCTGAAAACATCATTGAATTTATTGATCAGTTTATTATTACCAGATTTGGCCTTCCATCTGCCCTCATGTGTTATAATGCATATTATTTTACAAGCAATGATATGACAAAATTTTCTCTTAAAAGAGGTTTTAAACTTAAATACGCAGTTAACTATTATCCTCATGGAAATGGCTTGGCTGAATCTATAAACAAAAATATCATAGGAATTATCAAACGAACCGTTGATCAAAGTCAGAAAAAACTAGCACAAATCTTCAATATTTTCTCTATGGGCATATCGAATAACACAGAAGGCCTCAATAGGCACTTCTCCTTTTAATTTGGCCTATGGGAAAGAATTTGTCCTCCCTGCAAATGTAACTATTCCCTTGATAACCCTAGTTCAATTTATTGAAGAAACCCCTTCCTCTTCTATGCAAGTAAGACAATCACAAATTCTTAAGCTCGAAGAAGAAAGGGAAAAGGCCAAAATCACACATGCACATCATCAATAGTTAGTCAAATCTTCATTTGATGCAAATTCTGTAAGTTCAAAATCCTTTCATCTCAGAGACTTGGTATTGAAATGGGATAAAGCACACGAGGAAAAGAGTAAGCATACCAAATTCCAAAGAATGTATCTTGGATCGTTTCAAATTGTGGAACAAATAGGCCCATCAATATTTTTATTGCAAGATTTATCAGGCAAGAGAGATTCTCTGCCTGTCAATGGGCAGATCCTGAAGAAATTTTTTCATAGAAGATAAACTCTTCTATTCATTGCATATTATTGTTTTTACTTTTTAGGAAAATAAAAGTTGAGTAGCATTTACTTTTGGCATTTATAATAATAGTCTCTTTTATATTTTGACTTTTCACTTATATAAGCAGAGATTATTAAGAAGATGAATTTTACATTTGAAACATAAACTAATTTCTATCTCTCTGAAATTGCTTTTCCTCTACCAAAACTAGTTGTCCTTTTGGTAAAACTCAACTTTGTAAAATAACCTTTGTTCTACCATCAGTTAAGAAAAGTATCTATAACAAAGCAAGGACTCTCTACAGAGAAGCATCTTTAACTCTATAATTTTCATCCAGAAACTCTTAAGGAGTCAATGATTCTCCCCATCTAGTGAACTTTCACTTTTTAGAGTGTAATTCTAAAATATGCTCAAACTTAAAGAATAAGAGGTCTCATGAAGAGCCGACTTACCCTGACCATCGAGGAAGAACACGCTGACATTACCAATACTACATACCAAAACAGGGTAATGACTTGAGATTATGATTAATCAAAAGACAAGGGGTCTCATCACGAGCTAAATTGTTTAGTTAAAGTTACAACTAGTGAGTGGCATTGTCAATTTCAGCCACCAAACCAAGACAATGGCCTTTAAGGATAAAAATAAAAATTTTAAGAAAAACATAAAAGAATGAGAAACAAGTAAGTATATGAATCTGAAATTATCTTTAAAAATTGTGCTCTTACCTAGATGGGATACTGAATCATTGTTGGTTAAAAGGTAACCCTGTCAAGGCTATGGATGCCCGATGGTAGTAGAGGCTCTACCTATGATAATTGAGTACTTATAAAATATAATTTGTGAGAGTCCCCTGTTTTTATCTTTAAAACCAAGTAATGACTGATGTAGACAAAGCATTTTTCATATTAAAGAGGATGATCAAATGGATGATAATTGAGTAGATTTTGTTTTTTATTCAGAGAAATGTTACTTATCTTATATTTCATGTATTTTTATTTTATGAACAACCTTTATTTTAGAAGTTTTTAGAAATTTCAAAAAACTGTCAAAGATAACCTGTTCTTCTAGCAAATTTCCAATTGTTGTGCTATTCAACCAATCCCCCGTTTATTAATATAATAGTTAATATTCTATTAATAAATAGGGACCCCTGATAAAATCCTTCAAAAAACAAATATAGCATTTAGACACTTTCTTTAAAATTTTTGGAATAAAGCAAGATATCAAGTCAAAACCCTTTGAAAGTTAGTAATACTCGCCTTTTCACGCCTCCTATTTTGAGATAGTGTGCTCATTCCTACACTGCATAGTCACAAGACCAAAGATAATCCCATACATGGATATGGTCAAGTGGATAATTGATTTGGTGGACGTCTCAGACAGAGGATTCAAGAATCACAAGCAAGAGATTATGGGATTTTTTTCACCAGATAGCCTACGTCTAATGTACCATTTACCAGAACCACATAAGATCTACAATAAATCATTCCTTGAGTAATTTGCTAAGGAGAATGAAGACCCGACAGACATCAAGCAGTCCTAGACAAAAAGTGAAGGCAAGCTCAAACAGGATAAGATAGGTATGTATTCTACAACATCTATCTCTCACCCTTATAGTTTTGCATCAGCCATGCTATCTAGATTGTTTGGTAAACCTGATAGCACCAAATTTTCTCTGGAATGGCTTCCATTAATAGATACAAATGTGAACACAAAAATAATTAATTGGGCTCAAATTTTGTCTAATAATTTGGCAAAAGCTATTATGGAATATATGAGAAAAAGAAGCCCCTCATTGAGGGTTTATCCCTCGCTTTTCATGAGAGCTTTTGTAATGGACGCAATCTATTTTAGTTCCAAATTTCCCATTATGGGATGGAAGTGGATTGTGCAAGACTCGCTTCCTATCCATGTGTACCATAATATTTTGTGGGAGTCTCAGTTTCACCCCCATTTTAATAAGATCTATCAAGGAGTTATGTTACCCATCCATAAACAAGTCTACAACACAACCACCCCTAGGTTTTGAAAAGAAGCTAAAGTGTATATCTTGCCTGTGGCTAGATGGTTTGGGGAGGAAAATTTTACCTATATCAGAGTATTTGGGAGAATTGCTTCACCGCATGTTCTCCCATACTATGTCCCCGACAAATTAATGGCCAGGGAGATATACTACCAAATGGCAGGGGAAGGTGGGTTGAGCAAAGGATTGAAAGAGCAGAAGAAGACCATTTGGCCTACATTTCCATGGTGTGTTTGTGCTACTTGATTTTGGAAATGCATGAAAAGAAGTAGAGATCGTGAAGTCTCTAAAATTAGCTACAATCCCAGGAAGGTAGTATGACCCAAATGGCACTACTAAGGACTTCACTTCTATGGTGAAAGTAAAACCATTCACCCATGAGGAGGACGCCTTTGATGGCCTATTTGTACAAAAAGAAACATTTTTAGAAGTGATGCACATGGCATCACTACTTTTTACCCCAGATGGTGTTAAATATTTCCATGTATACAAAAAAAGGAGATTATTGAAGATCCCATTGGACCTACTGCAGATTGAACCAATAAGGGATCCAACTCCCAGTGTAAGCTTGGAGGACAGCTCCAAAGAGAATTCTGAAGAAGAGACCCAAGAGAGATCTACTCATGAGTCAAAGCACTCAGATCACTATTCTCAAAATGGGGGAGGCAATAAAAATAAAGAGTTTGAAAGGGACACAGCTGGAACTACATAGGAAACGGTCGAGCAAACCGCAACAAAGAAATAGGAAGAAGTTCACTCTACATCCACTTAGCTAGTAAAAACCCCAACTATTGATTTGGAAAAGGAATGGGAACATTTCAACAAGAAGCTTCACACAAATGAACAAACATCTGAGATACAAAATCATAAGCAAACACAACACAAGTCAACTCAAGAAACAACATTGGAGAAAATTGTAGGCACTCAGGATGTTGAACTCATTCTTGCCACCCCCACTTCATAAATTATTTTGAGAATTGAGGAAATTCCTCCACTATATGTATTTTATAGTCCTACAAACAAAGTTTTCATCAAGAGACAGCAGAAGAAAAGAAAGTTAGACATTGCAGCTGTTACAACTCCTAACAATGAACCAATAGACATTGTATGGAAGGACCCATATGAAAATCTCACAAAATTATCGCAATTCGTAGGAGCCTATGCTACAAAACTATTGACAAAGTGACAAAGGTCCAAATGGTACTTAAAGAAAAGGAACAAATAATTTTGTTGTTGGAACAAAAATTACCTCAGGAGAAATCTAATCAACAAGTAGAATTACAAGTAGCCTAGCTCTAGCAGGAATTTGAATAGATGCAAATACAACATTAGGCCAGCCTAGAAGAAAAAGATGCGTAGATATAATCTATGACAAATAAGTATAAAGAAAATATGCAAGTCGATGAGTTCATAAAGGAAGTACTCAGTCTTAACTCCCAACTAATGCAACAAAAGGAAGTTTTTTGCCAAAAAATTTAATAAATAAGTCCTTATTGCGAGATCAGTGATAAGTTAACAAGAAAAGTTGTCGACATGAGACTTGAGTATGACGAAATCCATAAAAATATTTCTGACTTTATCACCTAGCAAGAATCAGAAGATGGGAGAAACACTGATCTACCAAAGCTAGTGGAATCGTAGAAAGACATCATGTTCACAGATTGGGATTCGCGGCTCAAGCAATCGGAAAGGGAAATAACGATCGCAACAGCAACAACAAATAGAAAAATAGAAGCCATCAACAAAAATATGCATGGTGAAAACCTATTTACAAAAAGCATACCGGGATTTCTTCCAAATGTCAAAGAGTTAGAGTAGTAGTGGAGGCGGGCAGCGAAGGAAAAGGAGGTAATTAGACAAATAAGAAAGCTAAACTAAGAAGTGTATTGGCAGTTCTTAGTAAAACCATACAGCTAGCAGATGACCTTGAGATGCTTAACAACCTCCACACAAAAAATGGTGCCAGCGCTAACAGACACTATATTTTTTGGGCAGCTAAAATCTGTGATTGGCCAATTAATGCAGTTCAAGCCTATGACAGATGTTTGTGATCTCAAAGATCAAATGCAAAGGAGTTAGTCACTTAGTTTATTTTTATTTTAGTTTTATTTTCACATGATCTGAGGAAGGTTGTTTAAAACTCCTCAGCTATTTTTGTAATAATCTATTTTAGGACCTATATTTTAGTATTTAAACCCCTCTCATGCATTTAGAAAGGGGTCCATAAATCTTATCAAAAAAATTCTTTGAAACATTGCACTTTTGTACTTTTGAGGAGGTTATGATGGAATGAATGGAACATGATCTGTTTTATTTCAAATATCTAGCATGCTCTACTAAAATGCACTTTTGTACTCTTAGAATGTGTTGGATTGATTGAGATTGGATTAATACTACTGAGGCACATGAGCAGGACTCGTCATATATGGTACTCTTATTTTATGACCTTGTTTTGTTTATGTATCAGGCAATACTTTTTCTTTAAGTTGTTTTATGTGTGAAAGTATGAATTACAGTTTAGCATTATTGCACTTTTGTATGATGTTGGCTTTGACTTTATTCTGATACATGAACGATTTTATATGCGATATATCTTTCATAGTCGTTTTGGCTAACTATTTATCCAAAACAATTATTGTTAAATGATTTCACTTTTTATTGCAGTTGAATGATCTTTATTACCAATTGTTGTACGACATCATTGTATATCGCATATTGTACTTAATTCCCGGGTATATTTATAGCTAAATAGTGTTAAACTAGGATATATGCATGTGTTGTTAGTTAGATTAGATTACACTTAGCTTAGACATCCTCTTGTTACATCATATGTCACCCCACCAACACTATCTAATATTTTCTAGGAAATTGGTCCCATTATCCCCAGTCGGAGCCACTACACCAAACGGAAAAGGAGCTGCTAACAAAGGTCTGGACTAGGTGGTCTTCCCCCATGTTGTAGCAATGATTTTTGAGGCTTCAATAGAGCCATACATAGCTACTATCACAAAATATGTATATAACCAACATAATAGGAACAAAAATATCATAAACATATCAGTCATCAAATCCATATATAAATCATTACATCTTCACATATAAATCAAGGGAATGAATTTCTCATTAATCAATGCAATCAACCAACCATAGATGGGACTACCACATTGCACCTGACCATAGAATGGATGAGCCAAATCTCTCTTCATCTATTCACCCTCATGCCATATTCCAAGCATGAATGTGGGACTCAAACCAAAAGAACTCAACCTGGGCATACCAAGGCTAAACTACCTCACCCTGATCAATAGAAACCAGGTTTTATCATAATCCATGTCGAATCACTAGGCCAACACAAATAACACATCATAACAAGATTTATCGTGATCTCCATTTGATTACTAAGCCAAACAAACATGAATGCGACCAGATTTCTCCACTTGCACTGTGAGAAATTTTCCTGTCTCCTAGTCTCTCAAGATCTACCGCAATTGAAACCTAGATCACTAAGCCCTAAACCGAGACACACTCTCCAATATTTATTGCATATCTTAAAATTCAGATTACTAGGCCGAATGCTACGCTTTACCATATATCCTGTCATTTATCGGCAAGGATTTCTAGGCCATCCGAGATTCACCTCACCCAGCTTTGAATCTATCCAACAATCCATCTAAACCAAACATGAGAAACCAATCACACCATGGCTATCTGGAAATGGCAAGGCTAGGCTCAAAAAAACTGTCACACCTGGCAAAACCCATGCCATGTCAGAAAAGAACCATATGAAATGCTATGCATACCAAATCTAGCAAGGAAAATACACATGCAAGTCGATACCAGCAATGAAGCCTATTGTAGCTGCTTGATCCTACCTTTCCTTCCTTGATCCTTGTTTCCTCTTGCCTCCTTTTCCTTTCTTGCTCCAATGCCAAAGTGCTCCTATCCTAGAGTATGAAAGAAAGAGAGAGAATAATGAAAGATCTCTAAAGATAAACAAACAAAAGGTTACCCACTGATCCTCAAAAGCCTTTTTATGAACGAGGCCTCTATTTTCTTCATTTTCCATTATTTTCCTTCATTTTCCTCCTCACATGTAACATGTGACCTTTCACCTCCATTTTCTCCTAATTTCCATTATTTTAAGAAATAATTGTGCCAAAAATGCCATTTTCCCTTTCCAAAGACTTAGCCATTTCCTTTTCCAATTTCCTTAGCCATAAAGAACCAAATGAACACCCCTAGGATGTCTTTCCCGACATTCGTCTTGGAATAAGTGTCCCATTCATCCATGGTTATCGTTTTTAACTTTTACTACATGATTTTTTCACAAGGGTTGTTAAAAAATCCCTCTCCCTCTCTCGCACCTCACATGGTCGGGTCATATTGTATTGGTTTGTCATTTTCTCCTGATCCCTCTACATACATCTCTGCTATATGATTTACATCTAAAATACATTAGCCTCATACAAAAAACACAATTTATTTTATTAACTGAAAAAATTCATTTATAAATATGGAAACATAACTTTTAATTAAAAAATAATAATTCCTCAATGCACCTAAAAAAGAGTAATGCACTGTCTCTGGTGCACTATCAAATGCAACAACACTGGACACAATGCGTACATACTTATGACGCACCATTTTTGGTTCACATATTTAAATTTTCATCGTTGTGCATCTCAAACTTGCATTGGTCCGCATGTATAACCATTTTGCACTAGTCTGGAACATTCAGGTTATCAAACGCACCGAACTATATTTTTTAATGTTATTTTTGCAATGTGTTTGGTAAATATAAATGCACTTGGTGTAACCTAAAAATGTATAGACCAACGTACAATTTATAGCTTTTCTTGGCACATTTTCATTTATGAAATGCACTACAAAATAGCGGTGTGTTAGGTTCACGCACCAAATGATGGTGCACCCCTATAAATTTATAGGGTGCACCACTATCAATGCAAGCCAAAGATGTCAAGTGCACTGCGCAATAAGTTTTTTTTCAAAAACAGCTGAATTTTTTAGTTAATTTTCAATTCTAATGCAGTAAAAAATTAACTTAAGAGAGAAACATAGACATTACCTATACATTTGCTCATCTAGGAGGCATTGTTTACACGTAATTGAGAGAAAAAAAATTCACCACCATTTGAGAAAATTGGAAAGCAACACATTGAGCATAGTATGAAAGAATGGTGAGAGAAAGAAGCACCTATGTCAGGGTGCTTGCATGAGGAAAGAGTGGTACCAGTGCTTCATAGATCTCCACACTATAATTGGTAAAAATGAAATTTACAATCGGGAGTCTTTGTTTTTTATTTAACCCTCTTCTGATGCATTATCATAACCGCACCTTTTCATCAGATATCCAAGAGGACCGCTTTTCTTTTTTTAATTTAAAAAACCTACAGTGGAGCTTTTGTTAAGAAACCTTGGGGCATTCTCATACATGTACCACATAGGTTCTTTGTTGGACTATAGCACCGCATTTTAAAAAAAAATTAAAACCGCATAGTGGTGCTCTTTATAAGACGCACCGAGGTATTTTAATACATTAACAACACCAGTGCTTCATTGGAATATAACACCACATTTTTTTGAAAATTAAAAACTATAGTGGTGCTCTTTCTAGGTATGTACCAAGGATTTTTACTACAATAAGGGAAATAGTGTGTGGGTGTATATAACACCTACAATTTTTAAAATTTAACTCTTTTTTGATGCTATTGATTATTCAAGCACCAATGTGTTTTGTTATTTAGCGCATCTTTTTTTTATTTTTCATGGTTAACTGTGTTCTATTCAGCACCAGTGCTTTTATGGATAGTAAAAGAACCGATGTGTTTGTATGTTGTAGACGTGCTGTCAAAAAAACATCTGCATGCCCACCTCCGCTAGTGACCTCCACTACAAACAGAATTTTGGGCTATTTTTATAGGGGATTTCACAAAAACGTCTGCTAGAAGGTCTATTCCTTTTAGTGCTATGAAAATTATATATATATATATAATATATATATATATATATAGAGAGAGAGAGGAGAGAGAGAGAGAGAATGAAAATAATAAATTTTGAAAAAATAGTTGTGCACATGAGTATTGTATTCTCTACAACTCTACAAGTTTTTCTTGCAAGATTCCATCATTTAGGTAGTCAAACATTGCACAAATGGAAACATATGCATTTTACATGAAAGAGATCATATCAATGATAGGAAAAATCAAAATTCACATAGTTAAACACCACTTCTATATATATAAATAATATATGTGGAAAGCTAATTTATTTGTATATATTTCATATTTTTACACCATCTTGAAATACATTGTTTATGTACCTCTAATCATCCTCCAAGTAATAGATTGATATTTTTACAATTTTGCATTGCCACTAATGTGTCATGAAAGACCATCATTATCTTGCACCCACCCTTCTTTGTTGATTTGATCTTACCAATAATGAATTATATGGTTCTTCTTCTATCGATTTTTTCTTTTTTTTAGATTCTGATACATCATCATTCAATTCAAACTCTATATTCTTTGGTTTTATATCCCTTGGAAGGACTTCCTATTTTAAACTATATTTGATTTCTCTAAATACTACATCTCAACTGTACACAATCTTCTTAGTTTCTATGTTCCAAATCTTATAACCTTTTAAACCATCTTTATAGCCAATAAAGATATATAGTTTAGACCTAGTTTTCTTTGGAATGTGTACACAGGAATCATAGCCATTTACCATGAGATGTTTAGGATTTTTTTACCAAACCATACTATTTATTATATATAATACTAGAGTCTACGACAAAATCTTAAATCACTGACGCTACCAATCCAAGTATCACAATAAGACTACTTTGCACAGTGGAATAAAATATAGTAGTAAATTAACATGTGAACAAATATAGCAGATTTTTCCAACCCAAATTCATTATATTAACAAATTGATAATACAATAGTCTAGGGATCCCATAGTACAGATAATGGCCCTCATACATCCTTTAATACAAGATAACAACAACTAGGGCTTGATTTTAGTCTTTTGACAACCAATCTACCCTTACAAAGTACTTTGAATGTCTAGATGATGTAGAACTCCTCACAGTTTCCTTTTTCATACCCTGTACACATATGCCTTGTCCTTTAGCTTCTGATTTGCAACAACTCTAATCTACCTCTATCAACGAGCCAACTCCATTAGGTCACTAAAATTGTCTTCAACTACTCTCTAGTTGATCATTAGTCCTTCAAGACATTAACACATCAAGACTCTTGTAGAGTTGTTCACAAATCTCAACCCCCCACTCCTACTCCTCATCTCTTCTAGGACTTTCTTCCCACTAGTTCATTCCTATGTTGCCCAATGAAGACATACTTAGGGCTGGAGGGCTTTCCACTATCGCTATCGAATATCCTTCTCCAACAATGAATTTAGGGTATGGAGGATTGCTCAACTTGTATTGTAGATGTCCTTCTCACAAGACAAGTCTAAGGCTACAAACTACTCCTAGTTGATCATACTTGTGAGATCTTATTTTTACACTTCTAACAATTACTTAATCTTTTAAGAGACTTGTTATCTAGGTTTTTAATAAAGCCCCTATAACCCTCCACAAGTTTATATTTTGGTTGATCCAACTTTGCCTCTTCTAGCATCCACCTTAGTCAATTAATGTGCTACTCTAGACCACACTTGGTCCAATCTCATGCTTCCCTCCAATAGTCCACAAGTTTCCAATACAAATGTCCAATCTGGACCCTATCCTCTAACAACAAATCACCCTTGAAAACAACATCAATATATACCTTAGGGTTGGATTCTCTATGTTGTATCCTCTGGTTAGGGCCTCTAATAGCCTATTATCCCTTTCCAAATTGCTCCAACAACCTCCTATATTGTGGCCTTTCTCCCTTATGTTATTTCTTCTATAAGCTCGTATCTAAGGAACTTTCCAGCCACTGTTTAGGCCTTTTGGCCACCTTCCCACTAAGGTACAAGGCTTCAGCCTTCATATCCAACTATTGTAAAAGAATGTGAATCCTCTTGGATATATTCCCACACATAAATATTTCACCAATCTGCCCATAATTACCTTGGCCTACACATACAGTATCTTGGCACCTAAAAATAGGAAATATGCCACCAAAACTATGCACAAATAGAACTAGACTTGTCCCTCAATTCTTGGCTTCCTCCACAAATCAAACTCAACCATCAACAATCACTAGGAATCACCCATAAATCCTCTAATATTTCATGAATTATGCTCCTTATATATGCAGCCCAAAACAAAGGTGCTCCTTATGATATTTTTGCACTTAGATGTGTTGAAATTCCTGCAACTTAACTCTTATTTTTACACACACATGTGACTCCCAATGAACTATTAAGAGGGTTAATCTAGCCCTAGCTGACCTGCCATCCTTGCAAATTAACCCACAACCACATATAAAAATTCAAAACTCCATTTTGATACGTCCTTTTTAAGTGCTTGAAGTGGCCCCTAGCTCCTTTAGTGTTGCATCCTGACCTCCCTGTGTCAAACCATGGTTTCTTATGGTGGCTTCACACCCACAAGCTTGGGTACAAAGCCCACAGACTTGGTTTCTTTACCCACAAGTCAGTTTTGTGTGCCAATTCTTCCAAAACCCACTATCCTAGGGTTTGGAGTACCTCTCAAGCTACAAATATTAACACTTCCTCTTAGCGAGGGAGGTACCTCTAACACTAGGAAGTCTCCATCAACTTCATCGCCGATGACACTAGCCCATATGGAATCCATCACTGTAGTATGCTTTGTAGAATTAACCCTTTAATATCGATAGTTCCTTTGCCTCATCTCATCTTAACCTGAAGACCTCAACACTTCCATAGGGCTACTCCCTCTGAAGCTAGACTCCCTTTGAGTCTACACGGTCTCCAATGACTTAATATACTACTAATATCATGTCCTACAAGGCCAGTTTGAGTTGTGGTGAAACACGTTCCATCATCAACCCAACTCAGTCTTATAAGCAGTCATCCTCCTGGATCAAACATCACCTGTGCACACCCTCCACTCTCAGATATGCAACATCATGATCCAATAAAGAAACTAGCCTCCTAATCTCCATTTCATCACATGAAGCAATCTTGATCAAACCAATATCACCCATGTCAAATAAATCCTCGAGCTTTCCCAAGAATCCATGGAAAGTCAAAGGAAGTTCATGATCAACTACCTGCCCCACAAAAAAATTGTTTTTCACGAGGTTTTCCACTAATCCACCAAAGCTCCCAATCAATCTCACTTCCAATCTATTCAAGACCACATATCCATGATTTCATTTGAACCCTTTTCTCCATGCATTAGATAATCTAGCTCTGTTTGAGCTGCTTCACTATGCACACTCTGATTCACTGGCCCTTCAAAGTCTCTCTAATACTATGTTGTTTTTACATGATACTAGAGTCTAGGATAGAATCTTAAATCATTTATGCTACCTATCCAAGTATCACAACAAGGCTACTTTGCATAGTATAGTAATATACAATAGTAAATCAACACATGCACAAATATAGACAACTTTTTAAAAAAAATTACAACCCAACTTTGTTATATTAACAAACTAATAATGCAATAGTTTATGGTTCATGTACCAGTGATAATGGCCCTCATACATCCACTGATATATAAAAACAACAACTAGTGCTTGGTGTCATACCTTTCACAACCAATCTACCCTTACAAATTACTATGACTATCTAGCTGATGTACAACTCCTCACAACTCCATTAGTCATACACTATACACATCTGCTCAGTCCTTTAGCTCCTGATATGCAACAACTTTAATCTACCTCTATCAATGAACCAACTCCATTAGGTCACTGAACTCGGCTCCAAATTCTTTCTACTTGATTTTTAATCCTTTATTGCATCAACACATAGAGACTCATGTCGAGTTGTTCACAACTTCTTTTGTGACTAACTCTCAACTTCTCACTACTACTCCTAAGTTATTTTGGGAATTTCTTCCCACTAGTGCCTTTTTTTGTTGCTCGATGAAGACACACTTAGGGCCAGGGGGCTTCCCTTTATCACTATCGAATGTCCTTCTCCAAAAATGAATCTAGGGCATGGAGAACTGACCAATTTCTGTTGTAGATGTTCTTCTCCACAAGACAAATCTAAGGCTACAAACTGCTCCTAGCTGATCAAACTTGTGATATCTTCTCCTGTCACTTCTAATAATATCTTAGTCCTTCAAGAGACTTGTTCATTAGGGCTTGAAGCGACCCTCTACATCCCTCCATAAGTTTATTTTTATGCTACTCCAATTCTGCTTCTTCTAGTAGCCACCTTAGTCAATCAAGGTGCTACTTTAGGCCACACTTGGTCCACTCTCACACTGCCCTCCAATAATCCATGAGCATCCAATACAAATTTCCAATCTAGACTCTATCCTCTAGTAACAAATCATCCTTAAACACATCATCAATACATACCTTATGGTTGGTGTCTCTCTTTTATAGCCTCTGCTCCTATTTAGGGTTTCCAACAACTTATTATCCCTCTCCAAAATGCTCCAACAACCTCCTAAATATTGTGAAATTTCTCCCTTCTGCTATTGCTGCCATATGCTTCTATCTAAGGTCTTTCCATCCAGTGTTTAGGCCTTTCAACCACCTTCTAACTGACGTACAGGGCTATGACCCTCCTATCTAACTATTTTACAAGACTGCGGCTCCTTTTAGAGATATGCCCACACACAAATATCATACCAATCTGTCCAAAATTACCTTGGATTACACATAGAGTATCTCAACCCCTTAAAATAGGAAATATGCCTCCAAATCTATGCACAAATAGACCCAAACTTGTCCCTCAAGTCTGTGCCTCCTCCACAGATCAAACTTGGCCCTCAACAGTCACTAGAGATCACCCACAGATCCTTTAATCTCCACTAAAATCTGGTCCTTATATTTTTGGCCCAAAACATATTTTCTCCTTGTGATAAGGTGTATATGGAGTAGTCTTATGTGTTGTTATATCACGCTTCTTATAGAACTCTTCAAATTCATTCCCAAATAATTCTCCATTGTTATCCATCCTCATTACTCTTATTTTCCTCTTTGTCTAATTATCCACAAGAGCCTTGCTGGCTTTGTGGGCCCTGACCCAGTTTCAATGTTAGTCAGCCAAACAAATCCCTACACTACTGGCCCTTTCAGCATCAACCCACGGAGCGTGGACCGAAGTCTTGCCTAAAGCAGTATGGGAGGATGTTGGAACCAAGTTTCCACACCCTGAGATGGTTGTGATGTCAGTTTATATCCCTTGCTCCTACCTTCACTTAGGTCACTAAGCCTTAGGGCTTGATCGATCTACCTTCTATCCCGCCCTTAAATATCTCCGTGAAGGAGTATGATTGGCCTTTGCGTAGCCCTAACCAGCAGTTTAGGTATTTTTGCACTGCTATGACAATGTATTTTATAGGTTCCCAAGTTATCGCAAGTGCTTTACTTATCTTATCAATCAATTACAATTAGCATCGCGTAAACTGATATTATTTCTTGTGTTAAATTAACATATATAATCACATACATTCACGCATCAAGTAAACATTGTAAAATAAACCCAGATCACAATATAATCAGATGCATTAATAGATACTAAATACACAGTAATTGTAGAATACTTCTCTTTAAGTTTAATACAAACTCTATCCACCCTATGCACACAACTGCAGGGATCCACACACTCAAACGCAGACTTCTACCCTAGGCCTTTGCACACTCAGCTGTAGAGCCTCTACCTACACTAAGAACCAAAACACTTAGACTTCTCTACCAGAAACTCCCAAATCTTTATTCTTCTCTAAATTCCTAGAACTTACTTACTTAGCTCTTTTTTATACAATCCCATGGTCCGTGAACCATGGGTAGATATTTACCACTCACTTGACACATTACAAAATAAGGGTGGATAACCCTTTATGACTCTTGACACCTTCATGCTCCGCGACCACAAAATGTAGAGACTTTACAATTTTATTACAAAATTGTCCCAAAACATGGGCTTTCAGGCCCAAAACTGCTCTTGGGGGAACCCGTTCCCAACAGGCCCCCAACACAAACATGGTGACTCACCCTCAAGTCACTCTGCAGGCACAGAGATCTTGGCACAAAGACCTCCCAGCTTGACCAGTCTGACAGAAACCTCGGCGGTGCACTATGCACCCGCTTGCTTCACTTCTTCAACTAACTGCTTTGTTGTTGGTCCTGAACTATCAACCTAAAGCTTCTATTGAGTCACTTGCAAACTATAAATCTTGCCTTCAATGGAGGCCATGACCGAATAAGCTTTGTCCAACCAAGGCTTCAAGAGTGCCTTCAACATTGCCTCTTTGTGTTGCACTGCATCTACCTATTCCTTCAATGTTTTGGCCTCCTATAGCTTCGCCAATCTCTATGTGAGAGCGACTGTGTGTGTTATTCCTTTTACTTCGACATAGCGCTACTGCAATTCTCACACCTCTATCTCCAGCCAATGTACATTAGGATCCTCCTGCAAACTCGTCAGGACCTTGAACAACTATTCAAATATCCGTGTGTATTTTGCTACTACAATATCTATTACCACTATCACCTCTGTGACAATGGTTGCGCATTGCTCCTTTACTTCCAACGGAGTTGAAGGTCGGGTCTTCAACTACAAATATGCAATCTGTAGGTTCAGCTCCAACTAAACCTTAGCCAACTCTGTGTGAGCATCGCTTACCCCTGTGGAAAGCTTGTAGACTTGTTCATTTGCCTCTGCATCCTCAAGAATGGCCAATTCGAGGACCATTCGGTAGGCTTCCTTCATGGCCTTAATCATGCGTTGATTTGTATTAGTAAGTTCCACCATAGAAGTGAGGGCAGTAGAGGCCATCTGCACATTATTAATATTCTACTCACTGATTATCTGCAAAGTGTACTGTTCACGGGCCCTCAGCTCCATGATTAACCCATCCTATAGTAGGTGGAGCACCTCGCCAAGAAACGTTGCCAAGTTCAACTCCACTCCCTTGATGCCGCTAACAGTAGGCCTGTTAGCTTCATTTTCTATGATCAGTGTTCCATCTGGCAGCACTATCACTCAGGAGTCCTTCACATGCAGCATCGTGGTAGCTTCTAAAGTACCGATGGTGAGGCTAGTGGACACCACACCAGCCTGTGATGCACGGATCTGCAGCTCATGCAAACCCGTCTTGATTTCCCCCAAGAGTTGCTGCTATTGTTGCTCGAACTATTGTAGTACCTCCGCGGTGACATCTCACACCGTATCTCCAATTTCATTCAAAACTCCCTCTATTAGTGTGATTGGGTCCAATGACATCTTACCGGCCTTGGATTTCTTTCGCGACCCAACTTTTTCTTGTTCTCTTAGACATTTGATGGGGTACGACGTCGTCAATGGGTCCGCTCCATGCTGCTCTATTTGCTCATATATTTCTTCCTTTGTTTCGGGCAAAAGTGACCTCGCACCTCTGTCAAAGTCATGCTTTGTTCCACTTGTCTTCTTTTCCGCCTATTGTATGGCATCACGCTCTGCCTGGGCCTTGTTAGTGGCCTACTTCTTCCTCTTCTCATCTAGCTGCACCATCTTGAACTTGGCTTCCTTCTTTTTGCACTGCACGGCGGACTTGCTCGATCCCACCACCTAGTCTAAGACAGTGCGCCACTCTTCCGGCCAGCGATCAATAACTGCATCAATCACGTCATCCGTTGCCAAGTATGGCAAGTCATGCCACTTTTGCTCAGGGTCTTTCCATCCCCTGATCGTGACATGCTGAAAGTCTGCCATGAAATCCACATACCCTTGCAGTTTGGCAAACACAGTAGGTGACAATCATGGCTTGCGATTGATAGCCATGTGTATATTCATTTCCATCAATATCTAGAAGATCTTTCTATCCTTCATGTGTTGAGCATCCTTGGTCACCCACAGCGAAGTGTACTTTGCTACTTCTGGTAGGTCCAGCGTGACCGAGGGGAATTGACTATTTTCAAGTAGCTCCTAGGCTACTAGCACAATGGATAGCAAGAGCCATGCATAGTGGAAGGTCTTGCTGAGCTCCTGTTCCTCATGCCAATTTGCAAGGAACTCACCACAGAGATAGTGCACCCAATTAAATTAGACTCCTTCAGTGCATTGGGGTGCTAGAGCGACAACAGGTGTCAGCACTTCATCTATGTGACACTTCCTCATAACTTTTCCTACCAAAATATGTGTGGCCACCTTGACCACATGATTGCAAATACTTGAGATGGCATATCCTTGCGGCTTCTTTAAGAGCTTGAATTTCTTCATCATGGCCTATGTGAGGGCCTTATCGTCATCGTTTCTACCAAAAATCATGGCTAGATTTTCCCCTGTATAGGGCAGCCGTATGATCCTATGGATCAACCCATCGATGATGGGTGTCAGCTCCTCCAGCCATAGACACCCATCATGCACCAATCATAGCAGCTACTTGATGACCAACATTGTAATGGGTGTGCGATTATAGTGCGACACCCATAGCAAGTTGAGCAGACCTACCTTGTCTACACCCATGAGCCACTTCCGCAGTTCCAATGCAGTCATCTTGGTGGTTGTATGAACAACGCAATGCATTAGTTGTTTTGTTTCCAAGTGAGGGAACTTCTCAATGTCATCTAAGTCCCAATCTTCTAATTTCAACCACAGAACCCGCCCCAAGCGTTGTCCTTCAAAGACAATCTCATCCGATAGCAGAGGTATGTGTAGGGTGACCTTGCTTTCATTAATATCCTTCGGCACCTTGGTCTTTCCTTTGCATGAAGGGACGTAGTTGAGAAACTTAGATATATGGTTAGAACCCTCGACTTCAATGTCCTCCACTTCCACCCCCAAATCCTCATCATCCATCGAAATGTCCTCAATCTCTTCGTCCTTTAGCTCCAAGTTAATGCTTTTTCCCTTCTCATTTGTGGTGGGCTTGTCATTCTATGGGTTTCTTCTAGGTGACACATGCACCAGTATCACAACCTGCTTCCCCTTCTTATCCTTCGCACTCTCTTTGGTCGGGATAGACTTGTTACACAGTAATTTGTCATTGTCCTTATCTCAGTGCCTCTGTTGTATCATGTGTCAAATAAACATGTTCATATCTTCCCACCAATGTAAGAAGATTAAGCAAATTCTCTCTAATGTTGCAAGTTGACCCTCATTCCCTAAGTTTCTACCTCATCGCGAGTAAAACCTTAATATACGCAATGGTCCCCTGTCATAAACGGTCTCATCGCGACGTCGTTGCAGGTGTACATTTGTTTCCCGTGACAGATGGATTTCAAGGCCTGATGCGAAGCTATTAGCTATTTATCAAGAGGATTGATCTACATGCATTGCCTCTAGTGATGCCATCATGGAGACTTAGTTTACGTCTAGTGACAATCCAGATTGGGAAAATTTGTTTTAACAGTCGGCCTTTTGGATGTCTCTAGACCTGGTTGTTGGGTCAGTTTGGATTGCCCTTCCCCCTCTGTGATGGTAATTCCATATTTTGTGCTACATTCCTTGAGGATAAGCTCCCTCTCCCTCAGTTCATGGAGACTCCTTCTCCTATAAAATCACTCACCTTTGCTATGATTTGCTATTTCCTTTTGTTGGACAGTGCTGCTAGTGCTTTTGAGTTAGATAGATAGCTTTGGTGTGCATGTGAAAAGTGTGGGATTGCTAATAGTTTGTGAGAGGTTATGGAGTTCCCTTAGCTTTGTATTAAAGCTTGTGAGTGAGAGAGAGATATTGTTTGATTGGGAGACCCATCCTTGAGAGTGAATGCTTGAAGAAACATACTGGTTGGACCCTCTGAGAAGGCTTGTGACATCAAGACTTGGTTGTAAGCTTTGCTCTCGATTTATTATTAATACAATCAATGATGATTTCCTATGTCTTGTATGTAATTTACTTGATAGCTCATGATTTCTTGAATTTATGAGTAAATAGATCATTGTTGTTCTCGGTTACGTGCTCTGTTGTTTTCTTGTGGTGTTTCAGGTTGATTGCTCATTAAGGAGAAGGAAATTGAAGCGGGCACTAATCATTTTTAAAGACGTAATAATACACATTAGCTCAACAAGTTATATCGTGCTTAGCTTAACCCTCTTCCTACTTACTCTTATTCTTTCTTCTAGCTTCACTCTCTTTTATCAGGTCCGGGGCCTGCCTACTTTCTTCCGGTAAGAAGTGCTTATCCCTCTTCTTCTTTCTTCCGAATGGAACTTCATCAACCACTAGGTTGAGGTAGGCCTCCAATGATGACTATTTAAGGGAATCAATTGTTGTTTTGTCTTTGTTGTGACTAGACCCACTCTAGGGCTAGAGGGGTTGCCTCTGTCCATAGAGGGAACACTTTCCTACTTCACAAGTTGGCAACTCCGCTAGGGAGTCATTTGTATGTTTTTTCTCTTGTTTTCTTTTGTTTGGTTTTGATTTAATGTCTCTTGAATTTAGGGGTTAAACCATCGGTTTTTTGGGTTACCTGGGTCAATCTAGGAATTCCCCTTACTGCTCGGAAAGATTACCTGGTGTCATTTAGGTTATTTTACTTTGTATTTTGCTTAAGTAAGATTGTCACTGAAGATAGCCTAATATTTGCGACAACATCGTTGATGTTCTAGCTTTTTACCCGTGACTATTTGGCTTTCGTCTCAAGTTTCTGGTTTAATTCTCGCGACAGCTGCTGAAATCAGATTGTCTCTAAAAACAGGTGTACTTTAGTGAATAGTATCTAGTTGTTAGTGTAACACTTGCAACAGCGTATCTAGTTGTCAGTGTAACACTTGTGACTAGTCTCTAGTTGTCAGTGTAACACCTGTGATAATTACTGTAAAGTTGTTTTTACAACTTTACCTCCTAAATCCATCAGTCTCGTTTATCCCCTGTTGTTTCTTGTCTCTCATTAGCTTGCTTTGATTGCTTTTGGTTAAGGTATTGTCTCGTTGATTTCATTTTAGTGAATCTTGTGTTTTTAGACCCTGTGACCTAGCTCTTTAGCAATTTCATCGAGAAAACATTTTCTTTGGTTACTTGTCTATCCGAGGTTCATCCACAACCGTCTTATTGATTTTCTTGAGGCTTTTTCACTGCTTGTTTTACTGGTTGATTTTTAGTGTCGATTATTAAACCAATTTTTTATGTTGATTCGATTTCTTCACTTCCAAGCATAGATCACAATTGTTTGGATCAATCAGGTCACACTTGCCTATTTGTCTCTTTAAATTCCAAAAAAAAAAAAAATTAAGGGATTGCATTCATTTGATATACGAAAGTGAAAGTATATGTGCATTTCAAATTTTCATGTTTGAGAAATTGAAAATCTAACTCTAAATCTTTCATTAGTAGTATCAATGCATCGTGAGATTAGTGTATTGATGCATTGTGTTTCTTAGTGTTTGCATTTGCTTGTGTTTTCTTGGGAATGAGCTTTCTACCCTCCTTTAAGTAGGTGTTCATCGAAATTATTGATGCTTTACTCATTCTAGTTGCATCTTAGGGTTTTTAATATACATACGGTAAGGCCTGGAAATTGAAACATAATTCAAGATCAACTCTAAAATGAACTGAATGAACTTAACAATGCATTGGAACATAACGCACATTATTTAGAGGTCTATGCTAGAGACATGCTCCAGCGTCGTTAAACCTAGTCACTATTGCATTCACTTAAGGTCGGGTGACTCCTCCTTCTATGACTCAATAGTCGCTAGTACGGACTTGTGCTCCCAGTACCGTCGAGTATATATCAGGAGACCCCACTAGGTTATCATCCTACATCCATAGGAAGCCATGTCTGCCTCCCTATAAACTGTAACGAACCAAAAATATCATTCAGGAAGATTAATTGCTGTACGGAAAGTCCTTGGTCATTTTTCCTCTGATTTGATCACCAAGGTGTATGTGCAGTTTTACGGGTTGTTTGGTAAACCTTTTACCTAGTTCTCCAGAGTAGTCACTTTCGTTCCTTTTCAACTCATTAAAAGAAAAGGATCATCTAATCACTTGTCCTTTCAAGATCATTAAACCTCGAAAGAGATAGAGTCACCTTCTCATCCTTTTCTCGACTCTTGAAACATGAAAAGGTCAAGTTTTGTTCCTACGTCATAAAATTTACTGCCTACAAAATATTCCTAGCAACAGTTCGAGTTCTTGGTTGTGATAAGAGTGTTTTTCAGGCTCGTTCCCAATGGAAACATTCCCTGAGTCTACCGGCCAAGGTCTTCCCCCAAATGGAACTCTTGGTCTATTTCCTCCATTTGGAAATGATGGTGCTCCCTAGATGGCAACATTGTCTTTGCCTGGGTTAACCATCGGTTTGCCCATTTGGTTGTTTTCAACCTCAGTGGTCTCGAGCGTCATGACCCCTATTCTGTCATCTCCTTCGTTTGAATGAAGACTCAATGATTCCAAGGTTGAGCCTGTGCCTTCTTCCCCTGTTTCTTCGTCTTCATCTCCTACTTCGCCTGGTGAAAGTTCCACATCTAGTAACTAGGAGACTAAGAAGAAGAAGAAGATGATGAAGAAGAAGAAGAAGTCTGATAAATGCAAGGCCACCTGTGTAGCTATTGCTCCAAGTACATCTTAGGTCAGAACACCTCCTGCTCCTCCGCGGAAGCTTAAGTTTCCTTGTAAATTATGCAAGAGTGACCATCTTCTTCATGATTGTCCTAGCATCCCTAGGATATTAGAAGTATGGTCTCATGATCTAGCTCATCCCTCATCGTCCTTTGAAGCTCATGACGATGCTACCCTATCAACTGGCAACAGTAAGAAGAAAGGGAAGATTCGACTCCCCTGTAGGCTATGTGAAGGCAACCATCCCCTTCACCTTTGTTCGCTCATGGATAAAGCTTCCGTCGTTTTTGAAAGTCTTATAGATTCTTCACCTCAACTTCCCGTTGATTATCAGAGGCTCTCTTCAGACCCTCTCTCGGTTGACAAAGAGATTAACTTAGATTCTTCTCTTGTCCACCCTTCTCTTCCCGAACCTGGTTGTGCTCAGCCCATCCTTGAGCAACCATTGGTCGGAAAGAGTGTCGACTTGGATTCGCCACCCTTGATCACTCTGTTCCGAAAGAGCATCATGATTACACTGCTCATGTTCTTCTTGTCTCGTCAAATTATCCTGAGTCCAAGAACGACCCTCGTATCCCGGCTAATTCAGAGGGTCCTTCTTCGGTTCCTGTTGAGCATGGGGGCAATCATATGATACCCCCACCAAGTAGTTCGGTCATTTCCTTCAACTGGAGTCACTTGACTGCTTTCCGCCTTCCATCCTATGTGCCTTTTCAAATTACAGTACATGCCTATGACAAGGCAGTACATGGAACTATCTTAGATGAGGGTGCATGGGTTAGCGTCATGCCTTTCACTACTTGGCAAGCTTTGGGCTCCCCACAGCTTGTGCCAGTCACACAAAATCTGTTGGTATTTGACGGAGGAACCAGTCCACCTTTAGGGATCCTTCTAAATTTACCTGTTACTTTGGGAGGAAAAACCGTCTATATCGATGTGATGGTTGTCCAAGGTGCTTTAGATTTCAGTCTTCTCCTTGGCCGTGACTATATTTATGCCATGGGGGCTCTTGTTTCTTCACTTTTCTGTGTGGTTTGTTTTCTGCACAATGGAAGAATGGTGACTATTGATCAATTGTCGTTCTTTAGTCACCCGGTGCCTCCTGTACCACCGTCATTCCCCATCAGTTCTTATCCACAAGCAGTACCTTCCTCACCACGAGTCAATTATGTGGATATTCGTTCTGTCTCTGCATCTGTTCATGATCATGCAGATGGTCTCGTACATCATGTACCGAGGGCATTGGAACCTGATCTGTCGTTGATGTCTAATGACATGTGTTCCTCCCAAAGCGTACTTCTTCCATCCAGTGAAGATCTCTTTGGAGTCATGTTTGTGTATGACCCATGAAAAATATTTGAGGAGAGTCCTTTTCTTGTGTCGACCTCGTTAAAAAATGAAACAAGGAATCCTAAGGATAGTTTGTCCCTATGTCAACCTTGTTCAAAAATGAAACAAGGGGTGTGGAGCATAGTTCCTTGTCTTGTGTCAAGCTCGCTAAAAAATGAAATAAGGGTGTTGAGGAGAGTTCTTCTCTTGTGTCGACCTCATTAAAAAATGAAACAAGGAGTCACGAGCATAGTTCCCACTCTTGTGTCAAGCTCGTTAAAAAATGAAACAAGATTATGAGGATAGTTCTTTTACTGTGTCAAGCTCATTAAAAAATGAAACAACTCCCTTTCCAAATCGAGTCTTTGATTAAGATCTCGTAAAATCCAAGTCGAGTCTTTCTAAGATATTGAAAGTGAACCTTCATTCCATCCACCTCGTTGAATGCAATGAAGCTTTGGGGGCATGCACCTCGATTTGCGTCATTATGCTAGGGGCATCTGAACTTGTAACAAGCATAGTTTTTCATTTCAAGCTTGTGTAAACATGAAACCAAATCCAAGCAGAGTTCTCCATGGTTCAAGCTTGTGCAAAAATGAACCCATACCCAATTTACATCTCGTGATTTCCTTTCTTATCCAATAAATTATGCTAGATGAGCCTTGGTTGTTTCATTCTATCACCACCATCTCTTTGGCCAATCATATGCTTTCACTTGGTTGTTTTTCCTTTCCTGATGGATTGCAGTGATGAGTGATTTTATTAGCCAGCCTCTTGACCATTACATGTTTTTGTTAGTTCCACCATTGTCAAAACCAGTTGCTACCCTTTATACCACTCGTTCCTCAGGACAAGTCTTCTTTAAGCTCTTTTCTGACTTACAAAAGACGAAAAGATTGTTGAGTTTTCCCTTTTAACTCGTTAAATAGAATGAAAGGCAGTCCACTTTGAGCTCTTTTCTAACCATATAAACATGAAAATATCGCCGAAGTTTTGTCATTTCAGGTTTGATATTGGTTACGAAACAACGTGTCTTCGATTGCTTTTCTACTTTTTCGGATCGAGGCCACTAATTACAAAGGTACTCCTTGATTGTAATGGTCAAGCGGTTCTCTCGAGTATTATTTTATAATTTTTTGGGCTCGAGGGATACAAATTTACTAAAAAGGACCCCCCTAGAGTTTTATTTTCCGTGTCTTTTTCAAACTCTCGAAACATGAAAAAGACTCCGAGTTTTCCCTATGTCAGACTCGTTAAACCCTAACGACATTAGACTCATCGTCATGACGAGACTCGAACTTCTCCTCCCTAGGGCTCGTTAAACTATCACTAGGTTGGATTCATCCGAAGGTCAAACTTATATTACAAGCATATGATATCCCCTTCAAGCTTGTTTCCAAAAATGATTGTGGTACTCACCAGCAATGGTGGGGGAAAATTTGGAAATCATCATTGGTTACTCGCGGCAGCTAGTCACTCTTGAACATCCACGTTTTTGCTTCTTGACGGGTTGGGATATCTATGCATCATCATTTGGCCTTTCAGGGTTTTGGGTTTCCATTTTGCCTCATTCCATCTAATCCATGTTGTCTCCATCAAGTCTCCGATCCTTTGGTACCAAAATGCTACCACATTCCAGAGTTGTGTCACCAATATGTTCAAGAGCATAATCCTTCTGCAGTTCACACCCTTACCCCCTCCTCTGATACTCTGTTTTACGATCTTCCACTTGTTCCTTATCTCATGTCATTGATGGGGGAAACATTATGGCCCTCCTGCGATGAATCTTCTCCATCGACACCAACTCATTATCTAAGAGATTGGTCTAGAGATCCCTTTCGGTACCTTCGAGCTTGCATGCCTCAATGGCAAGTTCTTTGCACCTGACGATAGACTTTCATCATTGGTCTTCGATTGGGTGATTTCACAAGTGTTTGACTTCAGCTCATTTTTCACACTTAGTGGATTGTATTGGACAGTACCTTGAGATCCGTCGGCATTATTGGTGGTTTCTCTCGTGCTCGTTAATGATTTTCATCATTGACTGGTAATCAAGAGACTTTCTATCATGCTCGACCTCAACACCTCTATTCGCATGCTAGAATTTGTACTATGATCAATTGGGTTTCAAGACCCCAAACTAAGATTACTATGTTCGGGCTGTGTGGAGTGGTTCGTGATTACATACATGAATCTTTGATGGATGGCTGCAACCATACTTACATCTTCATGGATGGTTGTGACCATACCTTTATCATTATCATGGTCTTGTCAACTGGGTGGCTGCATCCATACCACAGACCAAGTTTCACATGTCTTTTGGATGGCTGCACGCATGCCTAGACTACATGTATTTCACTATCAAAGATATCAGTTGTGCTTACGCCTGCAGGTTCTTCGAAAGTGGTGTTCCAGTTCAGACAGTTTCGTAAATCATTTCACCCCTCCCACTCTCTTGGGCTTCATGCCTTAGGGGGCTTCTGTTACACAGTAATTTGTTACTGTCCTTATCTCAGTCCCTCTGCTGTGTCATGTGTCAAATAAACATGTTCATATCTTCCCACCAATGTAAGAAGATTAAGCAAATGCTCTTTGATGCTACAAGTTGACCCTCATTCCCTAAGTTTCTACCTTGTCGTGAGTAAACCCTTAATATACATGATGGTCCCCTGCCATAAACAGTCTCATCGCGACCCCGTTGCAGGTGTACATATGTTTCCGGCAATGGACAGATTTCAAGGCCCGATGCAAAGCTATTAGCTATTTATCATGACGATTGATCTGCATGCATTTCCTCTAGAAATGTCGTCACGGAGACTTAGTTTACATCTAGAGATGATCCATATTGGGTGAATTTGTTCTAACAGTCAGCCTTTTGGATGTCTCTAGACCTGGTTGTTGGGTCATTTTGGGTCACCCTTCCCCTTCTGGGATGGTGGTTCTGTCTTTTGTGCTACCTTCCTTGAGGATAAGCTCCCTCTCCCTCAGTTCATGGAGACTCCTTCTCCTATAAAATCACTCACCATTGCTATGATCTGCTAGTTCTTTTTGTTGGACAGTGTTGCTAGTGCTTTTGAGTTAAATAGATAGCTTTGCTGTCAGTGTGACTGTTGGCATTATGTTTCTGGTGAGGTTATATGTTACAGATGTTGTACTTGATGGCAACACCCATGGCAAGGCTCTCAATATGATGAAAATTAAAGTGTACGCAGGAGAACAGTTCAAAAGATGTGTACCCGCAGGTATGCCATGTAGGGACCGCGGCCAGACACGCAGGTCAGCCGTTCAGGAGGTGCGTACCCCCAGTGCACACACTTCAAGGCAGTAAAGAGCACACACGTGGGGTTCCTTATGTTTAACCCTTGGTATTTAGCCGATGGTATTGTGTTATTATGGTTTTGGCCCGTGGTATTGTTTTATATTATTATTATTATTGAGCCCCATGATCCATGATTTGAGGAAGAGCTTGCCTATATAAAGCAAAGGAGATCATTTGGCTTATATATGCTTTTGGGTTGAAAATATTAAGATCTGAAATATTTGGGTTATTGTTTCAAAAAGCTTGATCTATATGAAAGTGAAGTGGAAAGCGAATCTGTGAAGGGTGATCTCTCGAGCGCTTGATCAGATCTGGGCATCTGTCTAACTGTAGCACACTGGTGATCTGCAAATTCGGCCCTAATCTGATGTACGCAAGTGTTTAACGGTGCCTATGCGTGGGTACGCAGAGCAGAAGAAGACGAGCTGCGTGGATACGGAGAGCAGAAGAAGGGTGACTGCGTGAGTACGCAGAGCAGAAACAGGCGAACTGCATGGGTACGCAGAGCAGCAGTGGTTCAGGTGCGTACGCACAGTAAAAGAACACGGCGCGATAGAATTTCTGGGTGCGTACCTCTGTGGCAGTACGTGGCACGATAGTGCATCTAAGTGCGTACTGTACGCAGCGCAACAGAAGAAGCAGTGCGTGGTCACGCAGTGCAGCAGAAGGAGCTCTGCGGGTATATGCAGAGAAGCAGAGGGTGAAGTGCGTAGCGACGCAAGCCAGAAAAAGGAAAGTTGCGTATCTGTCTCATGACTATCTGTTGACTGAATTTTTCTGTTGTTAAGGTGTTCTGGGTTCAGTTCTATTATTGTTGATCTGGTTACTACAGCTGACTGTGTAATTTACATGTACTTGATGATCATTTGATGTATATGGATCCAGTTTGAAAATTTATGAAAAGTGGTCCTTGAAAAGAAGTAGGGGGTTGTAGCTCCCTTCCAGGAGAGACTGGAAAACGAGAGAGAGTTGTAGCTCTCTGCAGGTGCAGCCTGCGTACTGGTAGGACTGCACCAGTACAAGACCATTGTAAAAGGAGTTTCTAATTTGAAAGAAAATAGAGACATATTGCAGCAGGTGGTTTTCACCCACATTGGGTTTCCACCTTATATCTGTGTTCTTTGATGTGACTGTCTGTTTTTCTTGCTCATTATTTTATGGTACTGATATGCAAAAATAATTCAAAGTGTAAATAAGGAAGATTTGGTAAAAGAACAAGATAATACTGATTCACCCCCCCCCCTCTCAGTATTATTTTCAACAGTGACAAGTGTGGGATTGCTAATAGTTTGCAAGAGATTGTGGAGTGCCCTTAGCTTTGTATTAAAGCTTGTGGGTGAGAAAGAGATATTGTTTGATTGGGAGACCCATCCTTGAGAGTGAATGCTTGAAGAAACATACTGGTTGGACCCTCCGAGAAGGCTTGTGACGTCAAGACTTGGTTGTAAGCTTTGCTCTTGATTTATTATTAATACAATCAATGATGATTTCCTATGTCTTGTATGTAATTTACTTGATAGCTCATGATTTCTTGACTTTATGAGTAAATAGATCATTATTGTTCTCGATTACGTGCTTTGTTGTTTTCTTGTGGTGTTTCATGTTGATTTCTCATTAAGGAGAATGAAACAGATGCTGGAGCAATGCAACGGAACTTCATCAACCACCGGGTTGAGGTAGGTCTCCAATGATGACTATTTAAGGGAATCAATTGTTGTTTTGTCTTTGTTGTGACTAGAACCACTCTAGGGCTAGAGGGGTTGCCTCTATCCGCAGAGGGAACACTTTCCTACTTCACAAGGCTTCAGTCTAGGCATCCATGGTGACTTGGAGACTTCCACTAGTACCTCTGCAACCTCTCAAGTAGCTCCCTCTGCCTCCATAACAACCTCCATCATAGCCCGCTCTATTGTCACTACTTCAATGTCCATAGCTTCGGATCCTAGGATAAAATCACGGATGAAATTGCAGTCGGACTCTAGAAGTCGATCAAACACTGGGTAGTCAAGAAATTCTTTGAAGAATGCATGGATCATGCATGTCTAAGAGCTTAACAACTCAATGTTTAAAATGCCAAGTGTTTTTCGTTGGGCCTCCACATGTAATTTATAGGCCATTTTGAATTCAAGTCGACCATCCCCCCAAATTCAGTTCATTAACGCCAAATTGGATGCAGATTTCCAAGGATATTACCCATAAATTTCATCTTAAATGTCAGTCGCCCACTCCATTTGGTCGCATTCTCATCGTCAAATCATGAAAAGTGACTTTAATGGTCACTCTCTGGCTGACTTGCATGATTTCTTCTCAGGTAGTGCAGCACCCTCCACATTGTCACGAACCTATGACATCTCCTTGTTCCGCACAATCCTCTAATCACGAAGTTCCCCAACCCGAGTAGTGTATTTTATAGTCTCACGCCTCCTTTCAGCTACCTAGAGCGCTAAGACTATGATACCTTCATATAGTCACCTAGCCAAATCACCGGTATATGGCTTCAATTAGCTACCATTCAACTTCCTTGGGAAGGAATCTCTGTTCAATTTAACCAAATGAACTACTCCACCGTCGGTAATTTCCTTAATGACATAGGGCCCTAGCCAATGCATCCTGAATTTCCCTGGAAATTTATCAAACTTGTTGTCATATAACAAAACAAAATCATTTACCTTAAAGGTGCACAATTTAAGGTGTTGATCATTCCATGTTTTTTCGCACTTCTTTTGGACCTGTTGGTGAAATCTAGCCAAAAACCTTTCTTCCTCAAGCTTAGCAAGCTATGAAAGCCTCTCTTCCATGGCTCTGTGATCCGTCATACCCCTGAGTGCCGCTATGCCCAGACTAGGAACAATGTATTCCATGGGCATCACTACTTCAACACCATACACAAGCCTAAAGCATGTCTACCCAGTCAATTTTTTGCATGTCGTTTGATAGGCCCATAGTACTATAGGTATGCATAGGTCCCAATCACTTCACTAAGCATTGTAAACCTTGGTCAATGCGTTCTCCAGTACCTTATTGAATGCTTCCATCATCCCATTACCCTATGGATGATAAGGTGTGCTTTTCTAGTGATATACCTGAAATTCCTCCATCAGCACGCTAATCATTTCATTCAGAAAGTGCGTATCACGATCACTCATCAAAATATTTAGACACCCAAATTGTATCAGTACATACTCAAAGAGAAACTTCCCATCGGTCACTCCTATGTAGTCCTTCATAGGTTGTTCCTCTGCCCATCGAGTCAAATACTCAGTCGCGATGATAATGTACCGCGCTCCCATCTTCTTTCCTTGGAGCTGAATGGGTCCCACAAAATCTATCGCCCATTTCTCAAAAGGTTGTAACATCATCTATGGGTTCAAGGGAAGCTCATCTCTCCGCGATGATCTTCTAGTCCTTTGACACACATCGCATGCCTTATAGTAAGCTTTTGAATCTTGATTGAGGATTGGCCACCACAATCCTGTACGTAGAATCTTTTGTGCAGTCGCCCTTCCTACATAATGCCCTCCTATGGCACCCCCATGAGCATTTGCGAGGATACTGCTCCTTTCAAACTCGAGTACATATCTTCGTAATACTTCATCAGACCCCATTTTGTACAAATGTCAAACAATGACAGAAAAGTCAATCACGCGCAACACTAACTCATTTTTCTGCTGGACAGTGTAGCCTTTTGGATAAATTCCTGTCATTAGGAGGAAGTGACCATTCACAACACACACTGGAAAGAGTTGTGCGTCAGGCAATCCCTCCTCCAAATTAGTGGGCTCTTCCCCTGTTTCGATGTGCGACAGATGGTCTGGTCTCGAACTCAGTCTTCTAGGCTTCATAATAACTTCAAAATCATACCCTTGGAACAATAATAACCACCTACAGATTCTCCCCCCCAACATATGCTTATTGACCAGGTATTTCAATGCATAATGATCCGTATACATCTTAAAATGTCCACCCAGCAAATAGTGTCTAAACTTCTAAAGTGCGTATACCATGGCTAGTTCGTCGCACTTGGTGGTGGAATATTTCTTCTTGGCCTTGGATAACCTCCTGCTTGCAAATGATATAGGATGGTCCAATTCTCCTCTGCCAGCATGTGTTAGCACTACTCCCAGTGCTAGACATGATGCATCTACATGTACATGAAACTCCTTCTTCCAATCTGGGAAGACTAAAATTGGCGCGATTACCATTTTCCCCTTCAACACATCCAAACCTTTATGACATTCCTCGTTCCAACATAGCATGACATCCTTTTTCAATAGCTTCTCCATAGGCGCGGTGATCTAGGCATTGCCCTTAATAAACTTCCTATAGTACCCATTATGTCCCAAGGTTGCGTGCATCTGTTTCACACTCCTTAGTGCC
This sequence comes from Pinus taeda, assembly GCA_000404065.3. Lineage (NCBI taxonomy): Eukaryota > Viridiplantae > Streptophyta > Pinopsida > Pinales > Pinaceae > Pinus > Pinus taeda. Next base: position 51,381 of record APFE031308181.1, on the reverse strand, counting down.
TCCAAGTTAAGTATCACTATGATCTTCGCGGGATCTACCATCAGCCCTTGTCTGCATACCACATGACCCAAAAAAGTCCCAAAAGGGACACAAAATGGACACTTCTTCAGATTGAGCACAATCTGGTACCTTCAAAAAGTATCTAGCATTAAGTGCAAACTGGCCACATGGAATTTTACCAACCCAAAAACATTCTAGTCATCAAAGTACACCTCAAGAAACTTATGAATGAAGTCTTTGAATGCAACAATGACTACGTGCAAAAAAATTGCAGGCGCACTCTTTAATCCAAAAGCCATTATGGTGTACTGAAAATATCCCCATTCAGTCGCAAAGGTCATCTTGCTTCTATCTTCAGGTGTGATTTTGATTTGATGGTACCCAAAAAACCCATCAGTGAAGGAGTACGCTTCCTAGCCACCTACATTATCCAATACCTCATCAAAGAACGAAGTTAGGAAAGGATCATGCATGCAAGCATCATTCAGCTTCCTGAGATCTATGCATATCCTTATTTCATCCTTTTGCTTCTTTTCCTGTACCACCATTGGGCTCACCCAATCAGATTCTTCTACAGGCTCAATGATGCCTATTGCGAGCATCTTATCTAACTCTAACTGGACCTTATCCTTATACTTCAGATTGAGATGGTAAGGTCTTTGCTTAACCAACTTCAGGTCGGGTTTTAACATGATCTTCATAATGCCTAGGTCCCCTATTATCCCCTTTAATTCCATAAAATTAGTAGGCAACAAATCCTAGTATTCGCGGAGAAATTCGACGACCTTCTCTACCGTTGCACCATCCCAGTAATCTCTAATATTTGCAAATTTAGGCTCCACCTCTGTACCAATATTTATCTATTTAGTCTTCAGTTGCACGGTTATATTGGGATTCTCGATCTGCATCCCTCGAACTCGCAATGACCCTTGATTTAAGGGATAGTAATATTTTGTGGGTCCTCATCTTCTTCTTCAATAGTCATGTTATAGCATTCCACCACATGGCTCAATTGAGTATTCCGATCGAGTTGAATCAGATCCAAAGGATCCTACAGTATCCTAAAGATTGTTGCTTTAACTTCTTGTAGCGCTTCGTCAATATAGTCAAACTTGTCTTCGAAGCTGAACATCATTATGAACCCTTCACGCAGAATATCCCATTCGCTTGTGCCATGGTAGAGCTCTATCTCCAAGTACCAGTTCATCAGGATTACATCCAAGGTATGGAAAAACAACTACACCCATTCAGGTTCGAGCTTCACTCCATCGGCCTTAGCCCATTTGGCTACGTGTGTGCATGAATCATCCTTCCCATCATACTTATCTATCACTCATACCTTCAGCTTCCCAAAGTGTTTTCTCATCATCCTCCCACACTCGCGCCAATCATCAAAACTACCCTTATGCGTACCCCACCATCTCGTGGGCTTAGCGCAGTGCCCAGTCCAAAGCCTAGAAGGGTTGCTTCTCTTGTACTTCTCTCTCAAATGCATCCAAAAACACATCCACATCATTCAAGCCATCGTAAGTGGGTATATTTCTTACCTTTGATGACACACACCGCAATGACTGAGTCATCATGTTACATCTCAGTGTTTCTACTTCATGTAGCCAATTCTACCAGTGCTCTAATTCTTCGTCTAATTCTGATTTGCAAGAACTCTCACGATCCCATGTAATTCATCCATCTACTATCGAATTCACCCAATCTGATCTCGCATTGTTATCTTATATATGCAATCCAAATCGTCATCGCTTTCGTAATCACAGACTGGTTTAATATAGCTCGATCCTTCAGCAAGATCTAGGGGTACTATTACGTGAAGCGATTTCTTTTCAACTATCCTCTTTTGCTTCTTTAGATTTATTACCTCGTTCATGTCAGTATCTTAATCAATGCCAAGTAGCACAGGGTAGGGGTGGTTGTCATCCACAATTTTTATTACTTCAAAATTAGCCAATGCGCTCATGCCTTCATTATCTACAATTACTCCTTGCAGTCGGCCCATGGGGATGATATTTTGTTGATTTTCCATCCTTAACTTAATGGGAGACCACTGCAGCGTAGGTCTCCCCATTCGCTCCCAAGTCTGCTTCAGCAAACCATTCACGTCTAAGCCTAGATACAAAATAAATTGATCCATTTCATATTATCCTATCTGCATGGTGAGTCTCATTTCTCCTCCTGTCCTTACGTTATGCTTACTGATCTTTCGTACCACGTGTGGTTCACCTGGAGTGACTCCGGTGCACCTATTTATAAGTTCTTGTAACCCCTTCATAGCCTTGTTGTCGCACAGTAGTTTCATGCAAGTCTCTAGGAAGGTTGTAAGCATAGAAGGGTCCATTTCCTAAACAGGTTTATCCCCGCTCCCTGAGGTAGAGGCCTCAGTGAAGCTCTTCCTTTCTTCCATGAACATGTTAGGCCCCTATGCTACTAGTGTAACCCCTTATTGTTATTATTACAACCCCCTTATTATATTGTTGTACCCATGTAGTCCCCATATTGTTATTATTATGCCCCATAGAAGCCCACTATTGTTATTATTGTGCTCTTACATTATTATTATTATGTCGTCTCTAATTATATTATGACCCCTTAGACTCCTATATATAGAAAGGAGGTCTTGTCATTTGTATCATCCAAGCATTGTTCATTTGTGTAATGTAAAGGAGGTTTCCCCCTCGAAGAGGCTTATTTCTAAGGCGTTGATCTATATTTTTATCTTTTTGTGAGTTGGTTTCATAACAAAACGTTTCACGTGCGTGCTCCAAATAAAATTCAACCTCCTTCTCTGGAGCTTTGCGAACCCATGCGTTGTCTTCAAGTTGTTTCCCCTTATCGTTTCTTGTTACGATTCCACTTCGGAGCACTATATTTACATTCATATCTTCTTCGCGAGGCTTAGCCCTCATCATCAATAGAATCTGAGTCGCTTGTGGTGGTAGCACCCCTTTGTCACGTATCCTTGCTATCAGTGTAGGACAGTCCTCTGTCTCATGATCAAACTGAGTACAATATTTGCACGACGAATGAGATCAGTTGTCCCCAATCTCTAGTAGGTCCTCCTCCGCTTTGGCCTCGTCTGCACCCTTGAAAGCCTGTCTGCACCATCCCAACACCCTGGTTAGGAGGTCGTGTTTCTGCCTAAACTCTATAGGCAAGTGTTCTGTCCATCATCAATTCATAACTTCTACAGTTGCACTCATCGTGCCCTACTGACCTACAGAAGTTGCAGAACAGTTGTTATGGTGTTTGTACAAACTTCTGCAGCAAATGACAATTATTAGTCGTATGTTTCCCTACTACCTAATGTATAGCGCACCACAATGCAGGCCTCTCACTCGGTCCTTCTTGGGGTTCCGGCCTCAAAGGCATCGATCCTCCTCCTGTAATGTAGTTTGCAAAGACTGGATAGTGGTCTTTTTCATGCCACTGACCTTTACACTTTAGGCACCATACCTCTTTGCGCACCTCTGGATGAACTGTTATGTCCTACTTCATACTTTGCGTTTCGAGGCAAAGATTTTGCAACTGCACATGGATCTGTTGAATCCCCATATTAGGATCTTGCATTGGTGTTTCATGCAATCTTATTGCAATCTCCAAGGCCTGTTCCTGAGTCATAATATTTTGTTATGACAGTGCAACCCTTAGGTGAGGCAGGAGCGAAGCCACAAACCACTCGCAGTGTTGTCCATCTGTTAAGTTCATATTAGCTTCGTTGATTTTACACTTCAATCTCTGATCCAATTCCCAAGGTTTCTCACTTGGTTTTATTGCGATTTCCTTTAATCCCACAATCCACTATGCCTTGGATTTAGGCATACTGAACTCTTTATTCAGCACGGTATGGAGCTCTACCAACCCAACGTTTGGGTTATCATTAGAGTACTTGATGTACCAAGTTAGCGCGCGATCCTACAAAGCACTAACCAACGTCTCCTTCTTCACGTGATCGTCTGTGATGCCCTATGCTTCCTTTACAGCTTTTATGATGAACCAGAATGAGTTTGGGTTGTCATTTCCCAAGCCCTTAAACAAAGGCAGCTTCACTGAATTCGCCATGTTGAACTGGGGTGGGGGTGGTGGTGGTGTGGACGAAGTCACAGGTGATTGTGATGAAGGTGGAGGTGGTGTGGGTGGAGCTGGTAGTCACGGGAACCCTTGTTTTATCAACTGAACTACACTTCACGGAGAAGCATGTGCTACTCCCTCTTCGTCACTCAAAGGAGGTGAAATCATGGAGCTATATTCAAGACACTTTTTTCTTTCGTTCTTATAAGTCTTTCCACTTCATGTAGCTCCAAACATCAAGGTAGCTACATAACTCGTTTTTCACACAATAACATCTTAATCCAAGTATTTAAAGACTTCAAGTACTTACCCCATGGACCTTTGAAAAAGCTTCATCCCTCCTCGCTCTAACTGACTGACGTATCAACCGCCAATTCTATCACAAACCCTCTTATGATATGATCGAGCCAATGATTGACAACACAAGTGATCTTTTCCTCATAAGCTTCCAGTCTCTATACTAACTTTGGGGTCCAAACAATAGGACCATCAAGCCTCCACCTTCCTTGGTTATCCGCTAGCTTCACGATCCAGTCGTATAACTCAACTGGAAAGGAACATAAAAATATTTCATGGATTTCTATATATAGGTACCAGTCTAACCATTGTTCCTTTGTTAGTTGTGGATTTATGTTCTCCTACACCATGAATTCATGGATCTTCCTATCCAACCAATCTTCGATCTCTTTCTTAGTTGGATTCCAATGATACAACATCACACATCTCTCATGCATATTCTAGCCTGGCAACGGAACCATTTGTTGGCTTTGTGGGCCCTGAGACAAGTTCATCGTTAGTCAGCCAAACAAATCCCTACACTACTGGCCCTTTCGGCATCAGCCCGTGGAGCACGGACTGAAGTCTCACTCGAAGTAGTATGGGGGGATGCTGGAACCAAGTTTTCGCACCCTGAGATGGTTTTCATGTCAGTTTATATCCCCTACTCCTTCCTTCATGGAGGTCGCTAAGCCTTAGGGCTTGATCGATCTACCTTCTATCCTACCCTTCAATACCTCCGTGAAGGAGTATGATTGTCCTTCGTGTAGGTTTTAACCCCGTACAGAAATTACCTGCATACGAATTCTTAATCACAGGAAAAATAAAAATGCGAGAGCATAACACATAAAACACATATACACAGAGATTTCCCACTCGATCCCAAAACCGGGACTACCAACTTGATTTTTCATTATGTTCCTTTCAATGTTACAATACATATTTATACATGCTGAATCATCCAATACCATGGACTGAAAACCATCGCGTCCAAAACCATGGACTGAAAACCATAGGTAGGTTAGCCCAACCTAATATAAGGTCTAAAAAAAAATTTCCCGGGGCGCTGCCCCGGACCCCGTAGAGGGGATCTACCCGCCCCCCTCTAACCCCCCGGTTCACTACATAGGTTAGTCGTGGAAAGAATATAACACAACCCAACACTTCGCGTAGCCCTAACCAGCAGTTCAGGTATTTTCGCACTACTATGACAATGTATTGTATAGGTTCCCAAGTTATCTCAAGTGTTTTACTTATCCTATCAATAAATTACAATTATCATCATGTAAACCGATATTATTTCTTGCGTTCAATTAACAGATATAATCACATACATTCACGCATCAAGTAAACATTGTAAAATAAACCCAGATCGCAATATAATCAGATGCATTAGCAGAGACTAAATACATAGTAATTGCAGAATACTTGTCTTTATTGATATCTTCCAGTTTAATACAAACTATATCCACCTTGTGCACACAGATGTGGGGGTCTACACACTCAGTTGTGGACTTCTACCCTATGCCTCTGCGCACTCATCTGTAGAGCCTCTACCTACACTAAGACCCGAAACACTTAGATTTCTCTACCAGAAACTCCTAAAGGTTTATTACTCTCTAACTTCCTAGAGCTTACTTAGCTCTTTTTATACAATCCCATGGTGTGTGAACCATGGGTAAATCTTTACAGCCGACTTGACACTTTACAAAATAAGGGTGGACAACCCTTTATGACTCTTGACACCTTCATGCTCCATGACCACAAAATGCGAAGACTTTACAATTTTATTACAAAATTGTCCCAAAACGTGGGCTTTCAGCTACAAAAATGCTCTTGGAGGAACCCGTTCCCAACAGGCCTTAAACTTTTAAATTTCTCAAACACCTCATATTTCTTCCTGAGAAAATAAATTTACGTATTTCTTGAGAAGTCATATATAAATGAGACATAATGCATATAGTTTCCTAGTGATGAACCAACACATTTCCAAACACTCATTATGCATCCACTACAATATTTCTTTTTTCACCATAGTTCTAGAGGATAATATTACCCAATTATGTTTCTTGTGTAGGAAATTCTCATATAAATCAAAATATAGAGAGTAATTATACATACGTTCTAGCATACCTTTACCATGTAGTGCTTGAAGGCCCTTCTTTCTGGTATGTCCCAATTTTTTATTCCATAAACATAGTCTTATTTCTAAATACTATAGGATTTTTTGCTTCTTCAGTTCCATTATGAGGAACAAAGGGATTGTTGCACCCATCACTAACTATTCCATGAACTATTCTATACATTTTCTTTTCAAACATCGTGTTTACACCTGCATCACTCATCTTAATTATTGAAATCAAATATATGGTCAATGTTGTGATGTGTAGAACACCAAAGAATGTTTTAATCCTTCCATCCATGAGATTCAATGTGAATTTTCCTCATCTTATGGTTTTGGTTGTCAATAAATCTCCTAGGAAAATGCCATTTCCATCGTACCTTTCATACGCACAAACCACTCCTTGTGACAAGTCATATGAGAAGATTCAATTGAGTTAACCAACCATGCCTCAATATCTACATGTGTGCATGAAAAAGGAAAGTACATATCCCCTACTTCATTTGAAGGTTTTTCCTTCTATAGAAGGAGTAGCATAAGATCCTTTCTTTTATGTCTTCTTTTTTACATCTCCAACATACCTTTACAAATTTTCCTAGAGATTATATCTTCCTCTACATTTAGATCTCTTACTTGAGGAATTTTTTTTGTTTCTATACTAATAAATCCCTACCAAACATTTAAGCAAAATTAATTAGAAAATATACCAAAATAATGATTATTAAAAATCAATTGTTGGCTTAATCCACAAGGACTTTGAGCTTTTAATCTAATAATTTATATAATACTTTTGAATAGAACAATCACTAATTAAGCTACACCCTGTGAGCTACACTATAAAATAGTTAAACTACACCAATATTTTATATCTAAATATATATATATATATAGATAGATAGATATATTAAATGATCGCATATATATGAAAAATAGGTTTTTAATATATATCCTTCATTATAATAAAATTCATTTTTTTTAAATAATATTTTAACATAGTTTTAATAAAGTTAAGAATATTTTCAATCTAGCACTCTATTATTGAAAAGATACAACCTATTTTAGCTTGATCGATGGCGTGGTGAATAGCAAACAGCGAAAGAACAGCTAGGGTTGCAGGTTTCTGAGCATCATGGAGGCACGCAAAGGGGGGAGCTCCACTCCCTCCTACAGGTAGGCAGTGGTCAGCAGAGGCAAGAAACCTTTAGAATCTGTCAGAGGGCCTTCAGGAAAAAGGAATAAGAATATGGAAGAGGATCATGACTTCACCAAATGAAGAGAGGACAAGAACATGAAAGATAATGAGGAAGAAGACAAAAAACAGGGAGCATAAAACAAGGCACAAAGGGGCCTTGCAAACCCAAGGCTGAGGTCACTCCCAGATTAGTTTTAAATGATCTTGCCCTGCAGGCGCACAAGGATCGCATGCGGACCTATGCTATCATTTGCAAATTCATGGGATTATGGCCCACTGAAAAGGAATTACAAGCATGGATTAAATAGCATTGGAAACCGAAAGGGAGCATAGACCTACACATTGGGTCAAAGGGTTTCTTCACTGTGGTCTTCACAAATATTGAGGATAAAGACAGGGTGTTTGAAGGAGGACCCTATTTCTACACAATAGCGGGCCTCTACATGCAGTCGTGGATGATGAATTTTGTCCCAAAGAAAGAAACTTTCACTTTGGTTCTGGTTTGGGTATGACTTTACTCCTTACCTCTTGATTACTAGCAAACAGAATCATTATCTTCCATAGGAAATAAAATAGGGCATTTTGTTAAAGCCTCTGAGGCCACCAGAAGGGGAAAATACACCTACTTTGCAAGAATATGTGTCGAGATGGGCCTATTAGGAGCCCTACCAAATGAAGTCATCTTGGAAGTTTTTGATGAAGAATGGGTGCAAACAGTAGATTGTGAACATATTCCCTTTAGATGTCATAGATTCCATGAGCATGGGCACCTTTTTAGACACTTCACTCTCAGCAAAACAGAGAACAGAAGTAAAGCAACCACAATGAAAGACACTAAAAGCTTTCAGAAAGTGGGACATAGAGGAAAAGGGAGCAAAAGGGGGCCAAAGAAACAACAAACAGAAAAGCAACAGGCAAATCTGAACAGGTTCCAAGTTCTCGAAGAAGAGGAAGGAATACCAAACGAAGATCAGGTAATGGAAGGAAGTTCAGGGGCAAAGGAGAAAGAAGAAGACGGGTAACAAGCATAGGATGCTACTCAGGAGAAAGAAATAGTGCTCAATGATGAAGAACTAGAGATGGATCAAGAAATGACTCAGAGTGAGATGGAAATTGATGATCAGGAACTGCAAGAGATTCTGGATAGAGAAAACCTAGATCTAGAAGGATTCTTGAAACAGGGAACCATGGGAGGGGTAGACTCATTACCTCAAGAAGAGTTCAACAAAGTAGAACAATTGTTCCTATGGAAAACCTAGAACAAAGGAATGGAAAAGAAAAAAAACAACGAAAGGTCAGGTAAGGAAGGAGTGAAAATTATGAAAACCACACCAGGACTAGCTCCTAGATAACTAAGAAAGAAAAGAGGCAGGAAAAAGTAGAACGAGCTACTAATGGAATGTGGAAAGCTAATGATTGATTCAGGTAAGATTAAAGACCTATCCAGTTACTCCTTTACAAATCTGTAATAATGAAGTTCACATCATGGAATATCAGAGGTTTAGGTAATAAAAGGAAACAAAGATTACTTAGCAATAGAATGAAACAAGAAGCTTCGGATATGATCTTTATCCAAGAAACTAAATGTTCCATTCAAAAAATCAAATAAATTAATAGTAAATGGCTCAATAGATTTGATTTTCTAGAAGTTAAAGTAGATAATACAGCTGGAGGCATACTCATTCTTTGGAACCCTCAAAATATTAGCATAATAGATGTTGAGGCATTTAGGAATTATGTATCAATGGTTATACAGTTTGTGGGAGACAACGAGACTTATTTGGTCACGAATGTCTATGGACCACAAAGACTAGATGATAAACTTAAATTTCTAGATTCTCTTGTCGAACTCAGAGATAGACATGCAGAAGTTCCTTGGATAATGGGCGGGGACTTCAACATGATCAAATCACTTTCGAAAAAAAAGGGGGAACAAGAACTTTAAATAAAGACTCTACAACATTTCTAACTTTCATAGATAATATGAAGCTCGTTGACACTGATATGAATAATGGCCTCCTCACTTGGAACAACAAGAGAGGAGGGGAGTCACAAGTAGCCTCAAAATTAGACAGATTCATAATTTCAGAGGAACTTATGCTCACAGATAAGGAAATGATAGTGAGAATTCTCCCCTTTGGTGGCTCAGACTATTGGCCTATACAACTGGAGGTACAGGGCATAGGCACCCGCAAGAATAGGCCTTTCAAATTTGAGAATATTTGGCTTAACCACCCCGATTTTATCTGTAACATAGAAAGATGGTGAAAAGAGGATCTGCACATTCAGGGAACAAGAATGTTTCAGCTTCACAAAAGACTAAAATATATCAAGCTCAGACTCAAAGACTGGAACAAGAAGGAATTTGGCAATATTTTTACAGCAAAAAAAGAGGCAGAAGATAAGATGCAAACACTCAATCAAACTCTTATTACAGAAGGCTTTGACAGAGTCAGAGATGACCAAGTCACAAAACTTCATCGAGATCGGGAGAACTTATGCAAACAAGAGGAAATATATTGGAGATAAAAATCTAGAGTTCAATGGCTAAAAGAAGGGGAACAAAACACCAAATTTTTCCATAGATCCACCATGGCAAACAAATCCCATAATAGGATCTCTTCAATCAAGGACAAGAGAGGTCATCTTCGCAATTCCCATGAAGAAATAGAATTTTTTTTAGTCCAGCACTTGCAAGGTATAGCAAAGGAGACCACTGTAGACAGAGAACACTTTATCAGGGACTTAACAAGGCATATACCCAGGCTAGTATCTAGAGAGGATAATTTCAATCTCAACAAGCCAGTGACTGAAGAAGAGGTCAGTGAAGCAGTTAAGGAAATGTAGAATGGCAAAGCGCCAGGACCTGATGTTTTCAATGTGGATTTCTTCAAAGCCTATTGGAGCATTGTTAAACAAGATATTATGAATGTGGTGGAGGATTCTAGGTTGAATAGAACCATTTTGAAGGCGCTCAATACTTCCATCATCTCCTTGATCCCCAAATAGGATAATGCATAGACTCCGGACAAGTTTAGGCCCATAGCTTTATGCAATGTGGTGTATAAAATTATATCCAAAGTTGTCGCCAATAGACTCAAACCCCTTCTCCCTACTCTTGTGTCAGTGGAGCAATCAGGTTATGTGGAGGGTAGACAAATTCTCAATAATATCATTCAAGCGCATGAAGTGGTGCATTCATTGTTAAGAAATAAGAAGGCGGGAATGATTATGCAACTAGACCTTGCCAAAGCTTATGATAAGCTGAATTGGACCTATATTAGCAAGGTCCTTCTAGCCTTTGGCTTTGATCATAATTGGGTAAGATGGGTTATGGCACTGATCACTTCTTCTAGCTTTTCAATATTGGTCAATGGTTCTCCTTCCAAGACCTTTACTCCCTCAAGAGGTCTCAGACAGGGAGACCCGCTCTCTCCCTTTCCCTTTATCCTCATTATGGAAGGACTTGGGCGTTCTATCAAGCATGTGAAAGAAGGAGGTTATATCAAGGGTATCCAACTTTCTGAAAATGGACAAGCTTTGTCCCATCAACAATTTGTTGATGGTACTATGTTGCAGGGAGTCCCCACGGTAAAATAAGCTCTTGCTTATAAGAAAATCCTTTGTGACTTTTCTATGGCCACAGGTATGGAGGTAAATCTGTTTAAATCTAAGATTTTTTTCTTTAATACTAATATCACTATTCAGAGAAACATCTCCAAAATTCTAGGCTTTCAAAGGGAGGTCCTTCCTTCCAAGTACTTGGGAGTTCCTCTAACTGATAAACCTTTGCACAAAAACATCTAGGAGCCGATAATCAATAAGATGCAGGATAAAATCAGAAAATGGACTATCAGATCTTTAAACTTGGTAAGACAGTTGGTTCTTACAAAAGTTGTTTTACAATCAATCCCCATTTTTATGCTTTCTGCACTTCCAGCTCCAAAGGGAGTCTTACAACGATTGAGAACTATTCAAAGAGACTTTCTTTGGGGTAAGGGGGAGGAGAGAAAGAAATGGGCCTTGGTTGCTTGGGATAAGCTTTGCAAACCGAAATCCCATGGGGGCCTTGGACTGGATGATCCAGATGTACTCAGCAAGATTTTAGGGGAAAAATTATGGTGGCGTTGGGTAAAAGATCCAAAGGCTCAGTGAGCTCATGTTTAGAAAGAAAAATATGCCAAAACTTGGCAAGAGAAAGATCACATAAGGATGACAGGAATCATAAAAGGATCCCAAATTTGGCATAAGGCTTGGGAGAATAGAGAATCATAAAAACAGTTTCTGGGAAATCAGAGAAGGGGACCTTGCTCTGTTTTAGGAGGATAGATGGCAACAAGAACCTACACTATTAAGAGAGGACTTTTTGGACCTAAAGAAAGAAACAGACACCAAAGGGCTTTTTAGGGTTAAATATTTTTGGGAACACCCTAGTCTAGAAGACAAATGGAGAACCTGGAAGAATATAGAATGTGGGGTTGACAACTCCTTGAAAACAAAAATAGAGGCACTACTACGAATTTTGGAACAAAGGAAGATTATGGTTTTAGAGGGGCACGATCAACTCATATGTGGCAACAATAAAGAAGGCACCTTCAATATTAAGGAAGACAAGAAGGTATTCCTTGAGCTGGATTCCCACATTCCGAACAAGGTTTGGTAGAACCTTTGGAAGCATTAAGGTTCGATGAAAATAAAACTCTTCATGTGGTTGGTTCATCACAAGAAAATTCTGACTTGGGAAAATATCAGGAAGAGTGGTGTTTTAGGACCTTTTAGATGCCAGCTCTTGAAGCCCAAAAGGAGACAATGGAACACCTTCTCAATGACTGCACCTTTACCTCTAGGTTGTGGGACTCTTTTGCTACAATTTTCCAACAGACAAATAAGGAAAAAGAAAGCATTATCAACACCCTAAATAACTAGAGATGAAACTTTTCTGAGTATGAGTTTCTTCGCTTGTCTTGGGTTTTATGTCCAGGCTTCATAATTTGGAATGTTTGGAAAGAAAGGAACAATAGAATATTCAAAAATGTTCACAGCACCACCCAACACATTTTTTAGCAGATCTTAAGACAGCTCAAGGAGACGGTTGGCACCCTTGTGCGCAACTCCCCCAAAAATCCACCTTCAAAAAAGGAGAGGCAAATACTTTGTCAGCTAAGTATGCAGGGATTTATACCACAGGGAATGGATAGGAAGGTTATGAATCTACCCAATAAGCCAGATTATTGGCATCCTCCCCCTCAAGGTTTTCTGAAATTCAATGTAGGCCTCTAAGGGCAACCCAGGTCTTGTTGGTTTCAGAGGAGTGTTACAAGATGATAGTGGCTGCATTCTTTTCATTTTCCATTGCCATCTGGGAAGAGCTACAAACAATATGGTTGAATTAATGGTGCTTGAACAGTGTTTAGATTTCCTGAACCAAGAGAATCTCAAGAACATTATTATTGTAGTTGATTCTGAGCTGATCATTAACTCAGTTAAAAGAATTTGTTGTGGCACAGAGCTAGAAAAAGTCTCAAGTCATTGGAGGTTGATACATGTCTTTCAAAGGATTCAATTTCACCTCCTAGACTTACGCACAGTGAGTTTCACTCATGTGCGGAGGACGACCAATAAGTTGGTGGACATTCTGGCCAATTAAGGAGTGGATTGCAATAAAAACAGAGTCAAGTTGATTTGGCAAGATATGCCTCAGAACAGATTAAGGGAGCAATGTTTCAGTCAGGCGGAAGAGGACTACAAGGTATATCGAAACAGGGCCATAGAAACGAGATTGGGTTGACCTTTATGTAGATTATGACACAAGCAATGTCGTTTTGGGTAAGCAGGTCTATGTTTTACATCACCGTACACAAAGTTCCAGTAGATTGGTCGGAATCAGGGTTCTTCTTCTTTGTTTGTCCAAGGCGACAGAATACAGACTTTCCCAGCAACAGCTATACCCTGCTTTCTTGGCTGGCAGCAACTTTACTGCCCTCAAAATGGTTTCTGGTGTATCGCACCACTTTCAGGCTAGTAGCGGTTTTTCTTTTTCAGAAGCGATTCCACTCACCTTCCAACAAGTGGCTCAGGGTGGGGAGGCAATACCACCCTCATCGCGTGGTAATCTTCGGTGAGGTTGGGCCATGCAATATGTTTTGTGACCATTGGATCTACTACGGTCATTCTACGAACAAGATTAATCGGGCTTGTTGGTGGGTGTGGAACTAAGGTTAACTTTCGCACTGCTCAAGCGATCTATTTGGTATCGCGTGCATCTGGCGGATTTCGGGAGGTGTACTGCATGAAAGTTATGGAAAAAAATGAACCCGATAGAATTATCAATTACGGTTTTTTATGCTCATCGGGTATGATTTTCTTGTTAAATGGTGTGTTCTTGGCCACCCGAAATGTTTCTCCTCCATTGGATCTTTGGCTCTAGATCTAATGGTTAGTTATCTGTTAAGCCATTGTACAATATTTCTTTTTCCGATTGAATAGAAGGTTCCGCTCTTGCCTTAGCAAAAAAAATAAAGTTAAGAATATTTTCAACTAAAAATTATTAATAATTAGATTTTTTATTATTTATATTTTACGACAATTTAAGAAATCCTTAATAAAATTTTATCACAAATTATAAATTAATTTAAAAATAAACAAAAAAAATGTCCACAGGTTTTGTATAGATGATGACGATTGTGTTGTTAAGGTGCTCCTAGATGTATAAGACAATGATTCAATTCCCTGATCTATTCGAATTTTGTTCCTGGATATGACCACGATATAGCCTCACCACTACCAAACTTTCAAAAAAAAATAAACAATATAATACAATTTAATTTTTGTAATAATACAAGCCTTCAAAAAGAAATTTCCCATGTTGAATGTGACATTGCACATGAGAAAAAATGCATTACTAACTCTAAGGTGCTTTCCAAAGTAGCAAGACAAATTCCAAACATAGGCCACTCTTGGGGTCACCTCAATCATGATAGTTGTTCTTTACTAACACTTCAAGTTTTTCTTCGACTATGTGTTAGTAGATAGGAACACTTCCAAAGAAGAGATGCTTCTTTAATTGAATGAATTATAGGTGTTAGTGCACTCGATGGACCAAATACTAGAGAAAATTGAAAGTTGCCTTGACTTACCCCCTGCTCTAGATTGTTCACCAAGAGATGATGGGGATCCTATCCATGTGGAAGCCTCAGGCTCTAGAAAATATTGAATGTTAAATATGTTCTCTGGTTATTTACTATCAAGTCCTAGTTACTTTGTTTTCTTGCTTGGGTATAGCCCTAGAGGCCACTTATTTCAGATAAAGTTGTTCATTTTTTGGTACATTATTACTAAAGTTTTTGTTTGGCTCTTAAAGAAAAAGAGATTTTATGCCTCACCTAGTTTCCCTAGTGGAAGACCACGACATATTTCAATTTATTATAGTTATTAGAAATAATGAAAAAACTTTACTTAGAAAAAAAATAATTACAAATAAGAAATAAATTACAATTAATTTGATTATGAGCTACATATGTAATTCTTTGGGTGTTCAACCTTTAGTTGACATGTATCCCTTTTATTGCACTGAGGCACACATTCAATAGCCTAGTATGAGGAAGATGTATAATTTCTTTTGTGCTCAACCTTGAGTACCTCAGCCTTAAGTATTTCTAGATTCGGAACTCCTCTCCACAATTCTTTTTTCCTTTGGAGTATTTATAGCTTATCTCACTATCATTGGATTTTAGTTAATCTCCTTGACTCGAGTTTGTATGTATATAGGGTTCAAATTTGAATTCATAATTACCCTCAAAGAACCCTTTAGCCTCTAATAAAGGGGTATACAATTTTTCCCATATAAATGAAATTAAATAAAAAGTTGCTTATCAAATTTGCAAAGAAAACCATTTATGATTTTTCTAGTTGAAGGATAAAATTTACTTTATAATATGTTTTCCCCGTTTATATATATATATACATCTAAACAATTAGGAAAATGAATACTAACAATTTCTCTCATATCTTGATAATTTATTACAGTTGTGCCTTAGTAATGGGAATTGAAGATCAAAACTTCGGTTGTGGTGAAATCTTTCGTTATTTGTAGATAAAAACAATTACAATTCCAATCAACACCTTAGCCTCATAGTGTTTGGATTTAAAAATGCAAAATGTCTTAAGTCCTACTCTTTGATTTCATTTACTACTTTCTTAGCTTTCTTGCATTTATGAATATTACCAGCATGTTTTGTTTATGCCTATTTATTTTCAAGATATGACAACAAACACTTGAGCTTAAAATTGATTCAATCCAGCTATGATTCCTTATTATCCCATTTTCAATGTTCATTCATTTTTTTTATTAAAAGTAATGTTAGTTCTATGTTCTTTTACAAATGGTGTCATGCATAGTAATGCACATGTGCACGAATCATTGACTCCATAATTCTTATGGAAAAATATTCTTGTAAGTTATATTTATTTAATGGAAAATTTTGTTGTTGTTGGTTTGGTTTTAAATAGTTGTTTTTTTCTTTATTGGAGATTACAATGATATCTATAAAATAATACTATATCTTTATTTTTATTTTTATTAACTCATTGCAATTATGTGAATAATTGAGTCTTGTGAGAAAGAAAAACAATTTCATTGTATTGAGGAATGATATCCATATTAGTTGAAAAGCTAAATGATTCTATTGAATTTCCTCCATATGGTACCTATATATATTATAAGTAAATGGTCTAATGAAATTCTACCCATTTGATTCATATGTAGAACTTAAGTAAATAGATATGATTTCTATATGAATTGTAATACAGGTGAACCAATGTCATCTATATGCACTCCTTGAAATGTACTTAAAATTCATATTTTAAAGATCCTTGAAATGTACTTAAAATTCATATTTTAAGAAAAATTGTTGGATCTTCACAATTTAACACAATAAAAATTGTGATGTGTAAAATATACATAAAAAAAAATTAAAATATTTTTCATTTTTATATAAAAATGATAATTTATTTTAATTTGTAAATATTCAAAAGCTAAAATTTAATTAATCTTTTAATTTGAAATGTGAACTTTGTCTTCAAATTGGATGCCTATACAATTCCTCCACTTTAAAAACCCAATCTAGCAAGTGTTAATCCGGCAATGGTGGCCTTTGCATCGGGTAAATTGAAGTACCCTTATCCTCCGTGGCAACAAGACTTGCAGGGTTAAACCTCCATGAATAACCTGATTCAAAACTGGCGGTTAAACCTTGATGATCTCATTCAAAACTAGCTGTTAAACCTTGATAATATCTAGCTTTCAATTCAGTTTACCGGAGTTCCATTAACCTCGTTAACTGGAGTTTGCATGCATACCTTTGACTTCACAAACCCACTCGTTGACTGGAGTTTGCATGCACGTCTATCAACTTAAAATCCCAATCTACCAATTGCGAAGGGGATGGTAGCGCTTGCATTCGGGGAAATTAAAGTTCCCTTGATCCTGCATGTGTCTCTCGAACGACTGCAAGAAAACCTTCATGGTTAACGGTGATAATCTTCTGCATCTCCATGAATAATCTAATTCAAACTAGTTATTAAACCTTGAGTATTGCTAACATTCATTTAAGCTACAAAGTGTAAACGTGCTTGCAACACCAACTTTCTTTGGATGGCCAAGATTTTTCTTCTTGCCAACTTGCCAAATTTAATTGCCACCGCGATTCTCTTCGTACGTGAAGAGATGCCTGAGAAACCATATACAATCCCCAGCATCCCTTTTCTAGAAAAAGCTTCGATAATGGATAAGACTTTGCCATATTTTCTCGTCCTTGGAGCATATTAATAGTTTAAGTGATTATCCTGTAAATTTAGTTTCCTTTGAGTGGTCTGAGGAAATAATATTAAAATTTTTAGGGATTATGATGTAAATTTATTCTAATGTGAGTAGTGAAAAGAATTACTTGTTATCCTCTTATTAAGATTCTTATAAGTAACCTATCAAATTCTTGAAACGCTTTCGAATGATAACATAGCGCCCACTATTTTATTCTGCGAGTTAAAAAAAAAAAACTGTAATGACAATTCAGAAGAATAATGTCACTCATTTGCGCTAGAATCCCCTCATGTTTGATATTTACAAAATTTCTCGCTTTTCGTTTTGTGCTTCTACGATGATGCAGCTGTCGATGTTGCCATTCTCAGTGTCAAAGAAAAATGAAAAGGTGCAACACAACTGCCTTTATCCATAACATAGTGCTACTGCGTTTGCTTTGTAAGTGAAATGTACAAAGCGAAAGGTCGTGAGATCAATCCTTGCTGGGAGCTTAGAAGTCTGAAGTGGAAAGATTTGAAGAACTGTTTACGTTTTAACTGCCTTTATCTATATTCTGTATATACCTTTTCGAGGTGCTTCTCTTTCCCTGTGCCATTGCAATGAATATCCTATCAGTGCAATCATATTGGTTTTCAGTCAGATGATATTTGTGATAAATAGTCATTATTTCAAAAATCATATTGGTTTTCAGTCATATGACACTTGCGATAAATATTCATTCTTAGAAATTTTTTGAAAAAGGCTTACTTGCATGGTTTTTTTAATGCATTTTGTAAATTTAATTACTTTTTATTATAAAATTATAATATCATTTCGTAAATTTAATTATCTTTTATAAAAATTTATCATATCATTTTGAGGAATTGAAATTTGGTAAAAGTATTTTAATCATTCTTCTAACTCATCCATATAAATCCAAGTGGTTATGAAATATATATGTATTGTTTTTTATATGCTTATTTTATTTATTTCAAAAATATTACTTTATTTTTAATTTAAAATAATTTTTTACTCTTAAATAAATTCAAAGCGATGTCTATACTCTTGGCAAAAAAAACCATAAAAACAATTCAAGATCAATGTTTAGATCAATCTTTGTTCCTAGATGGAGTATCATGGAGGGGAATTAGTGGTTGCGTGCTAGAAGGAGCTAGGTTTTCATGTTTAATATAAATATTGTGGATATATAGTTCACAATTTTGCATGGCATTGAGTCATAATTTCAAGAGTGTTAACTTTTGTTTAAGGTTTGGAGTAAAACTAGGTTTCCATGTTTAATATAAATACTTTGGATATATGGCTCACAACCTTGTATGGCAGCGAGCCATAATTTCAAGAGCTTTAACATCCCTTTAGGGTTTGGAGTAAAAAGGAGTTTAATCATGCTTACTGTATTTTACATCATCTTCATTGCTTGCTTTGTTGTTGTTTCTAGTGATGGAATTTGTTTGCAATTCCCCTCTGCTCCCATCTATGTTTGGCTCTTTGCAGTTCCTCTTTCCTTGTGTCCATGTCTAGCAATTTCTTCAGCTCTCTTCTCCATCCTTTCTTAATAACTTCTACTCTCTCCTCCCTTTTCCACTAATAGTGTACTCCTTACTCATAGACTTAGAGGGTTTTAATGTCCTTGCTTGGTTTCACTCAGTCTTGCCTTGATCTGGGGTCACTGAGCTCTTTGTGCCTCTTCCTCACATCTACAACCATGACTAGACAATGTGCACACTTCAGCAAGTGGTGGAAGAAAGGGAGAGGTTGGAGGTTTGTGCCATGTGTTGTTCAAAGGCATCAGCGTGACATTTTCATGCACATACTCCTCCTAAAATTCAGTTGGAGCTTAATGCCTTCAAGGGGGAAGCCTCGTTTGAGAGTTAGGGAAGCCCAGCCTAAGAGTCAAGGGTCTTGGACACTAAAGTTTTTTGTAGCCTAGTCGCCTAGAACCCTGACATTGGCAAAAGCTATATCTGTATATGATCTATTTACACTATAGCTCAAGATTATTCTAGAGGTACTAGTTGATCTAGAGAAACACTAGATAAAATTCGAGTTAAATTGGATGATTTAATGCTAATGTTCATGGACATTGAATGAGGGATGGTGCCTTTGGAACTTATTCTACCTCGAGGCCCTATTGGAGCTCTTAGTTGCAAGGATGAGACCCAACTTATAAAGGTGGATAGCTCTCTTTCTTCTTATTTTCTATTCTAATGATGAGCTTTAGGACCATGTCTCATATTTTTGTTATGTTCCCTACAGGTTTTGTCACTTCAATGAAAGCTCTAAAACAATGCTATTCATTACTGTTATACTTATTTTTGTTTTGTTCATTATTGACAATATTCTTCTATCTCTATTCTGATAAGTAATAAGTCAAAACTAGAAAAAAAAAAATTATTAAACTTTATAATTTTCATGAAAAAAGAATAAGACTTTAATTCCCTATTTTAAAAAAATCTACATCAATATTTATATTTCTCCTTAATTAATTAAATCCCTCCATTTTTATATGCATTTCTTTGTAAAAAAAACTTAATTATCACAATTCCAATCAGCTCCTCTCTAAAAGAACAGAAACTAAAGATTTATTTCAATTCCCTCCATTTATATATTCATCTCTTTTTTAAAAACCTTAATCAATCACAATTCCAATTAACTCCTCCCTAATTTAAAAATGAAAACTAACTATTTACTTCAAATCCCTCCATCTTTGTGTTCATCTGTTTTTATGAACACCTTAATCATCAAAACTCCATCTAGCTCAATATCCAAAAATATCTTTATAATATTCAACAGCATAAAGTATGGTGCGAAATATTTTATCTACGTCCCTATTTTGTGCATAGAAAAGCAATGAGGAGTCTCATGTGAAATTGTTTTAAATAAAAATAAAAATAAAAAAATTATAATAAGTATTGCATGATTGTGCTGAGGCACATAACATTGATATGCAGAGATTACAAGCCTGCATCAAACGTCGATGGGTTTGATCGTTAAATTTTTTATAAATTCAGAATTAAGCTACTATCCAGTTACAGGGAGAGATTAAGTCCACATCGACAGATTGTACAGTGATATACAGAGATTATAAGTGTGCATTCATCGTCAATGGATTTCATCGTTCAATGCTTTTATAAATTCTGAATTAAGATATTCTAGAGTCGTTATGCAGAGATTGTATGTCATCCATCCGGAATTTTTGCATAATATTAAAAATTACGAGCCCTATCATGAGTCTCTCGCTATTCCTGTAACTTCCATAATAGACTGTGTTTTGCAAAGAGAAAACCATTGTGGCCGGCTGATTTAGATCAATACCAATACCAAGTGTTCACAAAACATTTGAATGATGTATATACGTGTTACACATGTAATAATTTGGTCACAAACTCCATAGCCAATGCGATCAGAGGAGTTGATACTCGAAGGACAAGAAAGAGGAGGCGCGACACAAATACAAGGAGACTCAACAATATCAAAGCCAAAGCAACGATGGCAAAGACGGGTCTGGTGTTAATCAACATGTTCTGCAACCATCCGACGAATTTACAAATATCTGAAGCATAAGTGCTGTGGAGGCAAGTAATTTGTTTCTTGCATCCTCAACTCCTGAATCCGTTTTCTCAACACTATCATCTCCGCGTCCACTCTACTTGGACCACCTGCAATGGAAGTGTTTTTGAAAATAAACATTAAACTATAATCTGGATTTCATAGCCGTCTGAAATCCACAGACGGCTAGACATAGAAGTAATGCTTAGTTACATATTTATTTATGAAAAGTGGAAAGTTCCAGATGATCAGATCAAAGTACCTGAGCCAAATTGGTTGTCACTAGATTTCGCGGCTTTAACGGCGATTCTTTTCAAGATGATCCTGTACTGAATTTGGGAATTAGCTTGTGACGCCTCACGAACTGATCTTCCGAAGTTTGTTTGCAGAGGCAATAACCCGCACATACCTTCTGCTCCATGGACAGCCCCGCTAACTTTGGCCATGGCAGTAGCGACCCTGACAGCCATAGAGATTGAAACTAATTTACTCTGGGTGAGTGATGAGGACCACAATAATTGCAATTGCAATATTTGCGTGAGTAAGGAGAAATGCATTCGAATGAATGCGATGGAGAAGAATATATACATGATATGCACCGGTTGCTTACAGTCAAAGCAATCGACTTCCGCCTCTCCTCTAGGGCGTTGGCATTTCCATGAAGACGGGAGTCACGTGGAGGCGGTGAACACAAAAGAACCCGCTAACTCTTCACTCGGCGTTCACGCGCACTTTACATCTCATTATTCCGTCGGATTCTGTTAGACACACATTCCCAGACACGCGGTTTTCCCCACTTGATCTTGACAGTTGTCGGACAGTTCTTGAAATGAATAAATTATCATATAAAAATCGAGTTGAATAAATATATATGATATGGGTTAATATTCTAAAATGTGTTTAATACAAATGATCCCCATAAAGTATTCGAGGGGGAATATATTCAATGGAGTTTTGGATGCGGAATCTATTCAATGGAATTTTGGATAAGTATAGACTGATTTAATTTTTTAGTTCTAATTTTTTTAGATTTTTTAAAAATTTTATTTTGGTTAAAATAATTAAAATTTTAATTTTGATGACAGGAAAAAAAGGTATATCATATATAAAACTAAATTGTAGAATAAATCTCAAATCAAATATTTAAGAATATAATATATTTAATTTTTTTTATTTAATTATTTTTAGATTAAAAAAAAAAAATATTTGACTTTAAAAATCCCTTTTGGTATTAAAGGGTTTGTAGATCTCTTTTTGTAGTTACATTTTTTGCGGATGAAATTGTCAAAATGGATATGCTTATCTATTATACCTTTGGCTCCAAAACTTTGCCGATATTAGATTCAAAATGAATATATTTATTTACTATATTAAATGGGTATACTTACCTACTCTGTTCTTGGTTCAAACCAAAAAAATGAGTAAAAACAAAACTTTACCAATACTATAACGAAAACAACCTCCTGCTATTCATAATTTTTTCTTTTATCACTTTGTATATATAACAATATAAACTAACCATATTTTCGTTACATTATACCATTATTATACTTCATTGGTATCCTACTTTACACACTTGTGTATATGATTTTTTGTGTTTTAATCCATCTATGAATTCTTGTACCAAAATAATTTTCCTAGAGTGTTTGTATGCACCTCGATATCTGTATATAAAAATTCTGAGTAAAAATGAAATTTTTAAATCTCTTATTTCTTTAAATTGCATTATGTTTCTTTCATTTTAATTTGTATTCAAAAACTTTATCTTAAACAAACTTTTTATGTTATTTAAAAAAATATTAATAGTCATATTATTTTACTTCTCAATAAATTTTATAAACATAGAAAAAAACTATTTATTTTAAAATAAATTATAAATAATAATAATAATGTTAAATAAAATAATGAATATTATTTAAGTAAGTTATTTAAAAATCATATTTAATTTAGTAATATATATATATATATATATATATATATATATTATATATATAGAGAGTAAATTTATCAAAATAATTAAATATTATGTAATTATTTAAATTTGTAAAGTATTTTTATATAGCCTTGTATCATATTTTATTATTTCATTGGATTGTATTTATCTAAATTTTTTAATATATTTTCATGTTTCTGATATTAAATTTGACCATTTTTGTTTCACTTTTGTTTATATATATGTAAAGACCAATTATATCTAGCAACACTTAGTTTAAATATATATTTTTTTTATTAAGCAAGAGTCAGTCCTTCTAATCAATTAAAGTTGAAAATAGGTTACATAAAATACAACAAAGTCAAAGGAGAAGAGCGCCTAAAGCACCTATCACCCTATCACCCTGAGCTTTGGGAACTGAGCTGACGGCTCCAGAACTAGGCCAAGGGCCCACCCATCACAGAACACCACCTAAAACTTTCGAGCCGACTTTCGCACACAAAAGGCAACGGAAAAAATCAGAAAGAAAGCAAGTGACCTCTAAAAGTTAAAAGGCAGACCTGACAAGGAAATAGAGACCACATAAAGAAAAATGAAATCCGCCAAGGGGTAACCTTCGAGCAAGTAGTCCACCCAAGCTCCTCCGAACCCAACCCTGAGGAGAAACTAGCGAGGAAGTTAACCCAACTTGCACAAAGAACCCTAGCCATTGATCTACTTCCATAATATCCGATGGCTATAATGAATATAGGGCGAAAAAGAAATATGAGGCTTACCTGTCTAATGAGGGCGGTATTCTCACTCCTCTGAGATCCACGTGTTGCATGTTTAATGGCATCGGGCGCATTCCTATAAAGCTGCTTTGGGTTTTGAGGGCTTTCGAAAACCACTTTACCTGTAGCCACACTCATATTACCATGGTTTCTCTTAACCCCATGCTAGCGTGCCCGCTGCAAGACCCACCTGTGTAAATTGTCGCGCTGCTTTGCTAAGAAATTTATGGTATTCCTCGTGCTATCAGTCCCTCCTCGCCTGAGCCTCTGGCTTTGTAGTGTTTTGGGCCGCGATCCCTCGTTTACTTTTTCATGTGGACTGAAAAGCCACTCTTTCCCCAAAGTTGTGCTCTGTCAAGAACCCCTGTTCTCATAGAGCTCACAGTCCTCGTTCACCTATTTGAGACAGACCTCCCTCAATCTGCCCTGGGGGACCATTGTCCATTTATATTTACCATTGTTAACGGCAGAGTGTGCTCCTTCATTAGCTAAGATGTTCGCTAATTTATTGGTTGTCCGGCCCACATGCGTGAAACGAATGGTTCTCATATTCTTAAGTGGGATTAGATCTCGTGATACACTTGAATAAGCCTCCAATGTGTCGAAACCTTTTCCGAAGCAGAGCCATAGCTGATTTTCTTGACCGAATTGATCACCAACTCCGAGTCTGCCTCTATAATAATGTTATGAAAATTTGCATCTCTTAGGATCTCTAAGCATTGCTCAAGGGCCATGAGCTCTGCCATGTTGTTAGTGGCTTTCCCCAAATTGCTATGGAAAATGATTTCTATACAACCCTTCTCATCCCTTATCACTCCACCATAACCAGCCATGCCCGGGTTCCCTTTTGAGGCTCCATCTATGTTGCATTTCCTAAAACCTTGAGGAGGAGGATGCCAGAAGTCTTTAACAGCAGAAATTTGATGAGACTTTTTGATATTGCCCTGAGGAATGAGCCCCTATAGACCCATCTTTAGTAGTATCTGAACATCAGTATCTGAAGGGTTATTCTCAAAGGGTGATTTACTGAGGGTTTTGATTGTCTCCTTGATCTATTTTAAAATTTGATCCATGATGCCCTGGGTAGAACCTTTCCTATTATTCAAAATTATGTTGTTATGTTCTTTGCAGAGATCCCAGATAAGTAAGCTTGGAGCTAAACCCCAAGCTTTGTTGACTGTTTCATAATTAGAGAAATTTTTCCTCCATTTCTTTAAGGTGTTGGTTATGCTACCCATTTCCTTGTCTGTTTGTCTGAATATTGAAGCAATCCCATTCCACAATGTGGAGGTAAAAGGGTAGAGGTTAATAAGATGCTCCATAGTTTCTTCTTGTGATTCACATAGCTGGCACTTGGAAGGACCCAAAACCCCTCCTTTCCGTAGGTTGTCCCAGTTGAGAATTTTCTTATGCTGCACAAGCCACACGAATAGTTTGACCTTCATCCAGCCTTGGTTCTGCCATGGGTCCTTCCAAACCCGATCAGGGTTTGTGAAGTCAAGCCCAAGGGCTATATGTTTAGCCTCTTTAAGGTTAAAGGTGCCTTCATTGTTATTACCCCATCTTAGCTGGTCGAATCTTCTGATACCAGGATTTTCCTTTGTTTCGGGGTAGTTGTTAAAGCTTCTTCTTGTGCCTTCAAGGGGGAGTTATCCCTATAAACTAGTTTCTTCCATATCCTCCATTTTCCTCCACTATTTGCATGATCCCAGAATTCATTTACTCTGAGTAACCCTTTGTTGTCCATATCATTCTTTAGATATACCAAATATTCTCTTGACAACTTAGGTTCCTGTTGCCACTTATCTTCCCAAAACCAGGCAAGGTTTCCATCTCTTATTTCCCAGAAACTGTGTTTCTGGACAATGGCTCTATTTTCCCAAGATTTATTCTAGATGTGGGAGCCTTTGATAATCCCAGACATTCTAATGTGATCCCTATCTTGCCAATTATTTGCATATTTCTATTTCCAAATTTGTGCCCAAGGGGAAGTCAAGTATTTTATCCATCTCCACCATAATTTTTCCCCCAAAACTTTGATTAGTACTGCAGGATCATCCAGTCCCAAACCTCCATGTGATTTAGGTTTGCAGATCTTTTCCCAGGCTACCAAGGCCCAATTTTTCTTCTCTTCACCTTTACCCCAAAGAAAATCTCTTTGGATATTTCTGCATGTTTGCAAGACTCCTTTAGGGGCTGGAAGGGATGAAAAAAAAAAAGGTATAGATTGAAGTACAGATTTAATGAGCACTAGCCATCCTGTCAAGTTCAGAGACCTACTTATCCATTTCCAAGTTTTGTTCTGCATCTTATTCATCACCGGCTACCAGATTGTCTTGCTCAGAGGTTTGTTTGTTAACGGAACTCCCAAATATTTAGAAGGTAGCATTTCTCTTTGGAAGCCAAGAATTCTGGATATATTTCTTTGAATAGCAATATTAGTATTGAAAAAGAAAATCTTTGATTTGGAGAGGCTTACCTCTGTGCCTGCCGCCATTGAAAATTCTTTCAGGATTTGTTTGTATGCTAGGGATTCCTTGATTGTAGGTATGCCCTATAGCATAGTGTCGTCCACAAATGATTGGTGGGACAAAGCATTACCATTCCAGGTTAATCCGAGTCCCTGGATTTTTCCTTCTACTTTGGCAGCTTTGATAGCTAATCCTAGACCTTACATCATGAGTATGAAGAGGAAGGGAAAGAGGGGATCTCCTTGCTTGAGACCTCTCGAAGGATTAAAGATCTTCAATGGTGAACCATTTAACAGGATTGAAAAATTAGAGGAAGTGACAAGGGCCATTACCCATCTTACCCAGTTATAATCAAAACCATAAGCTAATAGGACTTTCCTTATGTAGGCCCAATTAAGCTTATCATAAGCCTTTTCAAGGTCAAGTTGCGTGATCATACCTGCTTGCATATTGCTTATAAGAGAGTGAACCACCTCATGAGCTTGTATGATATTGTTGAGAATTTGTCTACCTTCCACATACCTTGTTTGCTCCTTAGAAACAAGGGTTGGTAGAAGGGGTTTAAGCCTGTTTGTTATTATTTTGGATATAATTTTATACACCACATTGCATAATGCTATAGGCCTGAATTTGTCTGGTGTCATAGCATTATCCTATTTTGGTATTAAGGATAAGAAAGATGTGTTGAGTGCTTTCAAAACAGTTTTGTTTTTCCTCAAATCCTCCACCACATCAAGGATATCCTATTTGACTATGCCCCAACATGCTTTAAAGAAGTCCACATTGAAACCATCCGGACCTGGCGCCTTACCATTTTGCATTTCTTTGATAACTTCGCTCACCTCCTCTTCATTCACAGGCCTATTTATATTGTGGTTATCATCTCTTGTCACTAGCTTAGGAATGTGCTTAGTCAAGTCATTAATGAATTGTGATCTATCTAAGAGAGGTTCCTCTACTATGCCCTGGAAATGTTGAACTAGAGTTGTTTCTATATCTTTGTGGGTATTGAGTTGATTTCCATGTCGATCCTTGATTTTAGAGATCCTGTTATGGGACATCTGATGTATGGTTAATTTATGAAAAAACCTTATATTATTTCAACCATTGTACCCTTAATTTCTGTTTCCAGAATATTTCCTCCTGTTTGCATAATTCTTTCCATTCTTGTTGATGCTTGTTGGCTTGTTCCTTACTTCCTTCGCTGAAGCCATTTGTGATGAGGATCTGATTAATATCCTGTAGCTTCCTTTCCACTACTTTTTTGGCTTCAAAAATGTTTCCAAACTCATTCTTATTCCAATCTTTGAGCCTGATTTTGATATATTTCAATCTCTTAAGCAGGAGGAACATTTCGTCCCCTAAACCTATATATCCTCATTCCACCATTTTTCTATATTATTGTTAAATTCCGGATGGGTGAGCCAGATATTTTCAAACCTGAAAGGTCTGTTTTTTGGAATGCCTATACCGAACGCTTCAAGTTGCATAGGCCAATGATTTGAACCACCAAAAGGTAGTATCATTGCTAACATTTCCAGGCCTGTCAGGATAAGGTCCTCCGAGAGAATGAATCTGTCAAGCTTTGATGCCACCTGAGACTCTCCTCCCCTTTTGTTATTCCAGGTAAAGATGTCATTACTTGTCACTATATCTACTAGCCTCATATTGTTTATAAAATTCTGAAATGCTATGGACTCTCTGCCCAGTGATCTGGTTCCACCTTTTGTTTTTTCTGACAGTGACCTGATCATGTTAAAGTTCCCTCCCAGAATCAATGGGGCACCCATATGTATGTCTCTTAAATCCTCCAATGAAGTAAGAAATATAAGCTTGTATTCAGGCTTCTATGGGCCATAAACATTTGTGATTAAATAAACTTCCTTATCCCCCAACGGTTGAATAACCACTGATAAGTAGTTCCTAGATGCTTTAGCATCCAGGATACCTAGTTTCTGAGGGTTCCAAAACGTGAGTATACCCCCAGCTATTTTGTTTGCTTTGACTTCTAGATATTCATACCTACTTAGCCATTTATTGTGAATTTCCGTTATTTTTTTCTACCGAACATTTTGTGTCCTGTATGAAACCATGTCTAGTTTTTCTTCCTTCATTCTATTGTTAAGATTCCTTTGTTTTCTTTTACTCCCTAGACCCCTTATATTCCATGTTGTGAGCTTCATTAAGAAAGATTTGTAAATGAGTAACTAGTTTGATCTTTCATCTTACCTGAATTTATCATTAGTTTTCCACATTCTATTAGCAACTCATTCTATTTTTTCCTACCCCTCTTTCTGCCTAGGTTCCGAGGAGATAGTCCCAATGCGGCCTTCAAAGTTGTTACCCCTTTGTTGTCCTAACTATCATGGTTTCTTTTGACTTCTGACCCTTTTGCCTGAGTTCTCCATAGAAACAGTTGTTGCACTCTATTGAAATCCTCTTGTGGTGGTGAGTCCATTCCTTTGGTGTTTCCCTGCTCTAGGAATTTTTCTAGATCTAGATTCTCCCTATCAAGAATATCCTGTAGTTCATGATCCTCTGTTTCCACCTCCCTCGAGGTCCTCTCTTGGTCCCTCTCGAGGTCCATGGTATTCAATAGATCCTCCTTGTGTTGGGCGTTGTTATGGTTAACCTCCATGCTTTCTTCCTTATCCTTCTCTCCAGAGTCACCCTCCATAGTTTGATTTTTTTTATCTAGCTCCTCATCTTCTTCTAGAACCTTGTACCTATTTTGATTTATCTGCTTTTCCTCATTGTTTTTTTCTGATACTTTTTCCCTCCTTTGCCTCTATTATCCACTTTGTTAAAGCTAGTGATATCTTTCCCTGAGGTAGCTTTAGTTTTGCTTTCCATTTTGTTTAAGGGGAAGTCCCTAAATAGATGCCCATGTTCATGGCATCTGCAGCATCTAAAAGGAACATGCTCATAATCCATCGCGTGTACCCATTCTTCATCTAAAACGTCTAGGGTGACTTCATCCAATAAAACTCCCAAGAGATCCATCTCTTGCCCGCAATACCCATTCTTCATCTAAAACGTCCAGGATGACTTCAACCAATAGAGCTCCCAAGAGATCCATCTCTACGCCTATGTGAACAAAGGATGTGTACTTTCCCGGCCTAGTGGCCTCTGATATTTTTACAAAGTTCCATAGTTTGTTTCCTATTGCTGCTAATGATTCTAGTTGCCAATAATCCAAAGGTAAGGAGTAAAGTCTTACCCAAACTGGGACCAAAGTGAATGTCTCGTGCTTCGGGACAAAGTTCATCACCCAAGGCCGCATATAGAGGCCCACTGCAGCATAGAAGTAGGGCCCTCCTTCAAACACCCTGTCTTTATCCTCAATGTTATTGAAGACCACAGTGAAGAAACCCTTTGAACCAAGGTGCAGGTCTATACCCACTTTAGGTTTCCAGCAATTCTTTATCCATGCCTGTAAAGCTCTCTCCATGGGCCCTAACCCCATAAATATATAAATGACTGTGCATGTCGCCATGTGTTCCCTATGTGCCTATAATGCTAGATCACTTAACACCACTCTGGGTGTGATAGTCGTCCTAGGCTTATACGGTCTTGTTCGATTTATTTCGTCTGCCTTCTAGTTTTCTTCTTCTATTCTTTTTTCTCTTCTGACTTCTTCCTACTTGTCTTCATGTTTCTATGAACCTCTGTTGTTCTGTTTCCCTCCACTTAAAATACATGTTTCAA
This sequence comes from Pinus taeda, assembly GCA_000404065.3. Classification (NCBI taxonomy): domain Eukaryota; kingdom Viridiplantae; phylum Streptophyta; class Pinopsida; order Pinales; family Pinaceae; genus Pinus; species Pinus taeda. The sequence goes on along the minus strand of APFE031308181.1, from coordinate 21,463 downwards.
CCTCCAGAAGTTTCTTGCTTCGATTGGAGACTGCTTGACTGTAGGAAGGAGTGGAACTCCCCCCTTACTTCTCTCCATGGTGCCCAATGCTTATCTCCTGCTGAAAACCCTAGCTCTCCTTCTCAGGATTTTCTCCCTCTCTTTCCATCATCAACACTTAGTTTAAATATCAATCTTTAAAATAAATAAATAGTATTCCTAAATCAATCTATATTTTGGAGAGAATCATTAACTATAATAATATTTATTAATTATTTCATTTATAAAAATATATATAATATATTCTTTTAATTAATTTTAAAAATATATAATTTAATAATAATAAAATATAATAAATTTTCTTGAAAGTAAATAAATAAAATTATCTTATGAAACAAATATATTAGATAAAATAGAGGTCAATATTATGATAAATGGCTAAACATATACAATAATTTATTAGCCCTACTCATGAAAATAGGCTCTTAGCCATAAGCATCATTACTAAGCCATCACAATTTCCACCCACATTCACAGCTAGTCATCCTTCTTAGTCTACATAAAAGGCCGAGCTCCAAGCTATTATCCATGCATATTCTTGCAATATAAAGTCGTAAGTGACTCTCTACGTTTTAATAAACAAATTTATCAGATTTTTCGTAAAATATATTGTTTAATTTTATGATTTAATTAATTGTTTAATTTTGTGATTTAATTAATTGTTTAATTGGATTGTTTAATTTTGGTCCCATGTGTTCCCTATTGTGTCTGTAATGCTGGATTTGTTTCCTGAAAAGAAAAGAGTCTAAATCTTGAGGGGAATTATTGAGACAACATTGCTTAAGGGAGTATGTTGACTCTTATTGTATTGTTTGGATAAGTAATTAGGTTATTTATTATGTTGTGTTGAGAATATGAATTCCAATATTTGATTATGTGAGAGAGGAAAGGTTTGAGAAAGTGAAACTGTGAAAGTTATTGATTTGTCTTTTGAAAAGAATTTCCGATTTCGAAGGAAAAGTTTAATTCTATTATAACTAATAGTGTGGAAGTAACATTGTCCATAAAGTTATGGGTAAATAGGTGGTTGCTTTCGATATGTTTTAATAAAAGTGTTATGTATACATTTATGTAAATAAATAAACATATGTGATAGGGTTATCAATGTCATAGGTTAATACTGAGATAAAGTTATCATGTTTCCCCTCAACCACTATGCAATCCCTACCAAACAATAAAGTATGTTTTTTTAAATAGAAGTTCAAAAACTCATGAACCACCTGTGTATTACAATTTTCTATAACTAAGAGTGTATTACAATTATATATAAAAATAAAAGAAAGGAATATAAAGATTGCAAATGTGTCAAACCCCTTCAGTAATATTTGTAAATATTAAAAGAGAAATTATATATATATATAAAAGAAAGAAAGGAATATAAAGATGGCAAATGTGTCAAACCCCTTGAGTAATATGTACAAATATTAAAATAGAAATTTATATTAAAATAGAAATTTATTATGAGTGAAGAATGAATAGATTGTGTTATCAAAAAAGAAATAAATAATATTGTACGTATTTAGTTTTCTTATAAGAAAACATTTAAATGAAATTTCACAATTCCAATTCTAAATATAAAGGCACTAGTACAAATGCACATTATAAATTAAATCAGTTTCAAATTATATTTAACTTCAATCAAACTTAAATAATTACATTTAACTGTCATAAAAAACCTAAATAGTCAATTAAAGAAATCCTTATAATCAATTAAGGAAATCCTTTCACAAAAAACCTAAATAGTCAATTAAAGAAATCTTTTCATAGTCAATTAAGGAAATCCTTTCACAAGAAGGTAAAATAAACCTAACCCAATTATTTATTCTATCCCTGCATAAGTGTAAAAATGAAGTTTTGGCTAGGTCTGTGATTTTGGATAAAATCTTGTAATTGATAATTAAGAAAAAGAAAAATAAATAAATCTTTAGGTGCTTAAAAGTATTCTTTAAACCCCATAAATCTTAATAATTTCTCTTGCAAAAAGCTCTTAAATGAGGAATGGTACTAACTTACAAGCCACAAGCCAAACTAATTAAGTGATGCAGCTCGAAACAAACAAGCCAAACTAATTAAGTGATGCAGCTCGAAACAAAAAAGGGAAAGAATAATAAACAGGGATTTTTAGACAAAATAGAAACAAGGGGCTAAGCCCTATGAAAATTGTCTAAGGAAATGTAATAGAAGTCCAAAGCCTCGACCCTGTGACAAAACTTAAACCTATTAGACCAGACGGACTCCGAAAACTAGGTAAGAAAGGATACCCAATTGAACCAATGTAAATAGGCCACCTTGTAAAGAGCGAGGACTGTAACATGGTAGGGTAGGAATTCATGATTGAAAATACAAATATTCATTAAGGATAAATATTTTATATTTTTCTTACCCTTTCTTAAGTTTCAAGAAATACGTGGTTAAATGCAAAATATCCATACCTAGACATCATAATTTTTCATAGGAACCCCTTAGCCATGACCCCATGACCCCAAATCATCATAACTCCGATTGAAGGGAAAACAGAGAAGTCCTTGGCAGAATAAGGCTTCACTTGCCAAAGTGGAAGCAATAAAGGTCCTAAACATAAACAAAAACTCTCAGTGAAAGAACCTTAGTTCAGAAATAATAAGAAACCATGTAGACTGCTAGATTCAAAAGAATACAGGAAAGGAAACTGTTGTAGGAAGGGAATTATTGAAAAAAAAATGTAATTACAACACTAGAAATCTTTGTTAGTCTCCTTACCTGTAACAAAAGCCGTATTCCGGTAGTCCAAAACACCCTATAAATCACACCACCAATTAGGAAAGATCAATGACCAAAACTTGGTAGATTCTTGTCCCCGAATCTGACATCTGAAGTGCCAAAGTAGCAAGGAAGACCATTCCCCATTGCAAATTGACTGTAGAGCTCTGGTCGCAGAGCTCCATGATGCAAATAACGCTGAGGACGGAGGAAAGGGACGTAGTTAACGTAACCAACCCCTAGGATATATATTCGTCGTTGGGTTGCTAACTCACATCTTAGTCATTCCTTTTCTACTGGTTCACGTGGATGGGGTTAGGTCTTCAGCCTGCTCACATAACCCTAAGTCACATGTGCATCGATTTCGATGAAGCTTTGCATACATTATACTCACTCTAAGCTTGGTCAGTGCAAAATGTTTAATATAGTTTTCAACAGCTTGTGTGCGCGTCCTATTTAAAAGAAAAATAGTAAGAATGGGGTACATTACAATAATATTTAACTATAATCCTTAAATTAAAAGTAAAACAGTTCTATTACTATGGGATGAAAGTAATATTTAACTATAATGGTAAAACATTTTAATTACTATAAAATGAAAGTAATTAAAAAAAAAACTCTAAGTAAATTTTTAATATAAGATTAGTATATTGTAGTTAAAGTATTAATAATAATAATAAAATTAAAACAGTTCAATTACTACGGGATAAAAGTAATATTTAACTATAATAGGAAAAAGGTTCAATTAATGCAAAATGAAAGTAATAAAAAAATAATCTATTAAAAAATTAATATAGTGTAGTTAAAGTATTAATAATAATAAAAAATTATAAATAAAAAAATTTAATTACTGGAGTGGATTAAATAATATTAAAATGTATTTTAAAAACATTTTAATTAAAAAAAAAATACATTTTACTATATACAATGTAATTTAATAAATAAAAATAATGTAAAAAAATCATATTTCAATTTTGAAATTAAAAGTAAAAAAATTTAATTACTTTGTGATGTAATAATAAAAAAGAGGTGTAATTCATCTAAACTTTTAATATAATTTTAATATGTTGCATTTTAAATAATCATAATCATATAAATAATAATAATATATATAAATTAAGTAATATAAATATATATTCAAAAATATATTAATAACAAAAAAATATTTTACTTTATACACTGTATTTAAATATCTAATTGTCAATATTAAGTAAAATATTACAATCTATATATATATAGATTACATAATCATTTTTATAGTTAAAACCTTTTAAATAATATCACTATTTTACATTTTAGCTATTTCTTGGTTTTTTTAAGTATATTTGTTTAGTCAATTTCATTTAAAATCCAGTAAATATATGTTGTATTTACAATTTTATTCCATATAATTTACATAATCTAAATGTCAAAAAAATTTAAATCATTAATCCATTTATATATTAAAAATGCAATTTAAATAATAAAAAAATATATTAAAAAATGCAATTTAAATAATAAAAAAATTCAAATAATATATATTGAAATTTCCATCTCAAACAAAATTAATCTCTCACAAATATGCTAACTAACTAAATCAGTAATTAAGATAAATGTCGATTGATTACAATCTGACATATAAATTGAATCACCCAATTCCAAATCTATAACATAGAATAATTAAAATGCGCCTTCTGTGGGCTTTGGTTAAGCTGCCTCCTGGCTTTGTCTATAATACGACTTTTTGGAGATTCTGGTGACAGATTCCGGTGACCAAATCGAGCAGAGGAAATTGAGGTTAAATCTTGATTTGTTGCAGTTAAAATAGTTTTTTAACTGCATATTTGGATTCAGCATCCTGGGAAATTGGGGCACTTTGATTGTGCAGAAACTAGCTATCAAACTTGCGATTCCAATAAATTGATGCCGGATTTTGAGCAGAAAGACCCACCAGAAAGACTTCCAAAAAATCTCAACTGCCTTTCGTTAACCTCGTTGACTGCCGTTCTGACGGATGTCCTCAACTTTGAAAAACCAACCTACAATTTTAAGGGTTTAAGGCGACATGGTAGCCTTTGCATCAGGCCAAATTGAATTCCCCTTGATCTTCGATGTGTCCCTTCCGCACCAGACCACTGCAGGGCGCAGCAAAGACCTTGATGATTAACCGTGGAGGTCCTTTGCTTCTCCATGAATCATCTGCTTCAAAACTGGCTGCTAAACCTTGATTATCTCTAGATTCCATTTCAGTTCCAGTGAGTGTAAATGTGCTTGCAACGGCAATTCGCTTTAGATGGCCAAGATGTTGTTCTTGCCAACTTGCCGATTTTAACTTCAACCGTCAATTTAACTGGCCGAATCTCCAGGCTTCCCTTGTAGGGAGAAAGCTTCGATAATGGATAAAACATTGCCATATTTTTCCAATTGCATCCGTACTAAAAGCATTGGTGCACAGAATATCAAATTCTAATGACTGTGCAATGACTAGGAATGTTAAGAACTTAATATTGAAGTGACAAACAACGTAGAGAGTTTGTCAGAGCATAATATTGTTCATCTGCTATAGAATCCCCTCGAGTTCGAGGGAGACGCCATTTGCAAAATGCTTGGCTTTTCGTTGTGTGCTTCGTGCTATGGTGCAGCTGTCCAGGTTTCCTTTCTCCGAAGAGAAGAAGAAGGTGCACTACAACTGCCTTTATCCATATGAAATATTCATAGCTTTGCATTTGACAATGAATGCCCCCTTGGTGCAATCGTGTTCCTTTTTAAGGATGTGATACTTTATCATAAGCAAGCATATATATATTATTTGAAGGAAATTTTCAAAACGTTAAGGGATTCATTTTAGGTAAAGATTTCATTTTTAAAGTTTAACATATATATATTTTAACTCTTTAATATCATAATATTATCAGAGGCATTAGGTATAATTTACTTTCTTTGTATTTGAACATATGAAATTTTAGAAGAAAAATCGAAATTTTAATTATTAAATTTATTTGAGGGTTCAACAGTATAGAAGTGTGCATACTTTATCCATATAATGTGATCTTAAGGAAACATATATTTTTAACTATTAAGCATTTTCAAGTTCGACAATATTTCAATATCATCATGTCACTCACAGAAATTGAATTTGAATAATTAATATAACAAACATTCCTTCCAACAACTTGAAATAAACCTAATTGACAATAATAATAATAATTTATGAGACATCTTATTTATGTAGAAATGATCCTCAACAATACTAAATTTTAGAAAACCGTTCACATTTAACCTCCTCTAAATTTTAACCTGTAATATTTTAAGGAAAAAATATATAATCTTAATATCTTTTTACTATCATTCTATCTTAATATTTATTTTGCATTCATTAAATTGTAAAATTGATACTCCAAAAATAATAAATAGTCATAGCTCTAAAACGAATAGGGTATTGAAACCTGTGATCCACGTTCCCATTTTGTGCATGAAAAGATCCGGAGAAAATATCTGCATTCACCTACCTTGAAGGGCAAGGAGGACTATAATGTTAATGTGTTTTATATTTGTTTTAAATAAAATAAAAAGTAATTGCTTGCATGTAGCAATATAAAGTTATGTGTTTTGTATTGGTTTTAAATAAAGTAAAATGTAATGGTTTGTATTTAAAATGCGTATAAAATTTTAAATTAAAATCACATTTATTTAGATTAACTGAATTTTTCATTTTAATTTTAATTTTTTAAATTTTTTGTAGGCTAGTCATTATTATTGTCATTTTTCTCCGAATTCTCAGATGTATGTGATTATAATTTCTATTTCTTCCCGAATTCTCAGATATATGTGTTCATTTTGTTTAGACAATTCTTCCGCTAGTACATATTTTTTATGTTGTTTTCTTGGAACTTAGATCAATGTTTTGTGATTTCTAGATTCATTTTGCTTCATTTTGTCACCCCTTACATGGGAATCTTGTTGATTCTCTTTTTCCATTTTTTCATGATTCTTGTCCATTTCTTAGGAACCTTGTTGATTCTCTTCTTCCATTTTTTTTTATGATTCTTGTCCATTTCTTAGTCTTAGTCTTCTAAAAGATGTGGATCTAGGAATTGTCACCCCTTTGAATTTTGGGTTTTTTTTTTTTGTCTTTTTTGGCAATGCCATGCCATGTATGAAGATTGAAGTCTTAAAACAACCCATCAAATCTTGAAGAAGATTGAAGTCTTAAAACAACCCATCAAGTCTTGAAGTTATTAGACCCCTCGAAAATGCCACTCTAAAAAATACTGAAGCTTATGTCACAACTTTGTATTACATCATTCTTTGGACAATGTATATGAAACATGGTTTTGTTCTCTATAAATGTGGGAAATTTAGATCCTTTTCAAATCTTCAATCAACATCATTATCTTGTACATCCAATTCGAGAACGCAGAACTCTTTATAACATTCCTCAAATTAGCCCACTCCACAATCGCTTTAGAATCTCAAAGGACTTTCATCTCCTCTATGGCCAGGCCAGTCACCTCGCACAAAATAGGACACTCCACATGGAAAGAAGTTTCTCTGGTGTTAGGACACCCCACATGGCAAGAACATGGCAAGAAGTTTCTATCTCAAAGGACTTTGATCTCCTCTATGGCCAGGCCAGTCACCTCGCACAAAATAGGACACTCCACATGGCAAGAAGTTTCTCTGGTGTTAGGACACACCACATGGCAAGAACATGGCAAGAAGTTTCTCACTGGTGTTTCTGCCCATGCCATTGAACCACTTGAAACAATAGAAATCTCCAAGCCTTATGATGATTAGCATCCCACTACCACACTTCCCAAAAGATGAGGCCCCATATTACATCCTTATTTGGACAATGTATATGAAACATGGTTTTGCTCTCTATAAATGTGGGAAATTGAGATCCTTTTAAAATGTTCAATCAACATCCTTATCTTGTACATCCAGGTCGAGAATGCAGAACTCTCTATAACATTCCTCAATTTATCCCACTCCAAAATTACTTTGGAATCTCAAAAGACTTTGATATGGCAAGAAGTTTCACTTTGGTGTTTCTGCCCATGCCATTGAACCATTTGAAATAATACAAATCTCCAAGCCTTATGATGAAAGTTTCACTCTGGTGTTTCTACCTATGCCATTGAACCATTTGAAACAATACAAATCTCCAAGCCTTATGATGATTAGCATCCCACTACCGCATTTCCCAAAAAATGAAGCCCCCTAAAAAAACCTACATGAAAATTTTTCTAAATATCCTTAGAACAACATCTCATTTTTGTTACTTTTACTATTGAAGAGACAATTTCCAAAAACAAAGTCGATACCTTAACACAGGTATCTGTCACATCTGACTCTTCATATTCAAAAATACCTTAACACAGGTATCCCTCACATCTGGCTCCTCATATTCAAAAATATTAGCATTCCTCGCTATCAATATACCCCACAAGATGTAGAAAAGCCATATAAACCTTATAATCTGAGAACCTCTACAAAATGCAATCAACCTCTATGAAATGCAATCCCCAATAAAAGAACTATCCCATGACACTCTTAAGTTAAGCATATTACATACCCCACCCAAACAGAAAAAATGAAAGGACAACCACTTTTTCAGAACTTTCATGACATATTTCACACCAACGCATATTTTGGATACCTCTTCTATGGAAATGATCCTATGTAAGAATCTTATTATGAACTACAAGCCATACACAACATTTATGATTTTTAGAGTCGCTTGTACTTAAAATCCAAATCCACCATGTGATCCTGAGCAATGATGGAGTAAGCTTATTTGACCAAAACCTGTCATTTAAACAATCTAACACCATTCCATGTAATCCTATCCTACTTTGCCCACAAAATAATACTTGCCATTTTCAGTTGCGATATATATTCTTCCCATTCAACAGCAAATTGTCCCGTTAGTCCAAGAACCCTGCCTCTTTCCAAAATGTAGCAGACAGGAATGAGCCTCGTTCTATGTAGATGTCCTTTCAGTGGTATCTAGAGATTATAAGCTATCAAGTTTGAAATATACCATCTTGCATCCATCGTCAAGGGATATGATCGTTCCCTTTTTATATAAAATCAGAAATAAGATATTGTATAGTCTCATGTATGCAAAGATTGTAAGTTATCGATCTGCAAAGTTTACATCAGACTAAAAGAAATACTCCATTAGATCTTTGTCTAAATTCAGAAATAAAATTCCAATGCGGAATACATCTAATTTATAACACACTTACTTTCCCTTACATTGTAATTTTATGAATAATGTTATGTGCATTGTGTTGTTGATCTAAATTTTATAATTTATATCTGCTCAATTATTGAACTAAACTATAGCCATGGATTGTTGGCTAGCAGAGTAACCTCAGGAGCCATCCTTATTTTATTTTGTCGGTGGCTTTTGAAAATATTATAAAATCTACAAAATAAAAGTAAACGCAATTTTATTTTCACAATCTGCAAAACAAGACAAAAACATGTTTGTGAGATAACATCATCCATAACCCTTAATGGTGTGGTGTATGTCCATATGGTAGGTGAAAAGGCTCATTTTTTAATAGGAATTTGATGATTGGTTTTTGAAAAAATCTTATTAGAGGAGTGTTTGAATTATGTTTGGTTGAATAATATTGTTAATGGTGAAGATGGATTCAACATCATCAAAACTTCTGGGCACATAAAATCTTGAAGCTTAATAATTATAATTAGGAATCTGACAATTGTTTTTAGAAAAAATCTCACAGTAAGAATGCTTGAATCATATTTTTTATGAATGCTTAAACATGTTTTTTTTATAGTGAAAATGAATTCAACATTATCAAAACTTCTAAAACATACAAAATCTTGAAATTTAACAATTCTAACCCAAATTTTCCAAAAATTAAACTAAATTTTATCAAAATTATGATGGAATTTATTTTCCAGACTTCTTTGGACTACTCGCTCATTTCCAACCTTACATATGTAATAATTTGGTCAGAAACTCCCTAACAAATGCCATTTCCAACCTTACATATGCAATGACATATGCAATAATTTGGTCAGAAACTCCCTAACAAATGCGATTACCAACCTTACATATGCAATAATTTGGTCAGGAACTCCCTAACAAATGCGATCAGAGTAGCTGAGAATTTAAAGACTTGAAAGAGGAGAAGCAACACAAATGTGGGAACGCTCACCGATATCAGAGCCAAAGCAGTAATGGCGAGGGCGGGTCTGGTGTTATACAACATGTTCTGCAACCATCCCATGAATTGACAAATGTCTGAAGCATACGTCACCGACCATTCCTTCTCCCACTTCATCCAGTGCTGTGGAGGCAAGTAATTTGTTTCCTGCATTCTCAGCTCCTGGATCCGTTTCCTCAACACTATCATCTCCTCGTCCACTCTGTCTGAATCATCTGCAAAGGGTAGGTTTTTTCTAAACAAATGTTAAAATATGTCTGAACAGGGTTTAATAAACACTTTTTAATTGTTGACAGCATGTATCGATAGAAAAATTATAAATGGTTCTTGGTTTTATTATAGCTATGTAATTACTTTTAGGTTAGACTAACACAGAATGTAAATATTATTTTATTGTTTATTTTATGTTGTAACATCAGCTATTGTATTATATATGGATTGTGTTTTAAAGTAAGGGTAAAATTTTGAACAATATATTGAATGTGGTTCAGTGGGTAGTTTTTCTTCCTTCTAGGTTTTTCTCCATGGCAGTATGTAGAAATACCCAATCATAAATACTTTTGCAAAGATGGGAAATTATAAATATAAAATTATAAACGCGGAATGAAAACAGAAAGTAGATTTATATTTTTTTCAAAAAAAAAATCTATAGAGTTGTTAAGGTGGGCCAGGACAGTTTCATTAATAACATCCCGTCATTAATGGTTTGATGCGTTAAGGTGGGCCAGGACAGTTTCATTAATAGCATCTCGTCATTAATGGATTTGTTTTTAATGCGATTTTTGAGATTTTGGTGACGGAATTGGAAGAAATTGAGGTTAAATCTTGATTTGTTGCGGTTAAAATGGTTTTTTAACTGCATATTTGGATTCAGCACCCTGAAAAACCCCTGGGATGCTTTGATTGTGTAGAAACTAGCTATCAAACTTGCGATTCCAATAAATTGCTGCCGGATTTTGACCGGAAAAACCCACCGGAAAGGCTTTTAAAAAGTTGCATTATAGACAACTGCATCATTAATGGTTTGATGCTTATTTCATTTATTACACCTATTTGTTTAAAACTTTTTCAGCACCTTTTTCTTTGGGAATTATACTCTGGGCGAATGCTGTTTCCAACCTTATAGCAATATAAATTCCCTCTCGTCCAACCTTATAGCAATATAATTCAAAAAGTTGCATTATAGACAACTGGGTCATTAATGGTTTGATGCTTATTTCATTTATTACACTTGTTTGTTTAAAACTTTTTCAGCACCTTTTTCTTTGGGAATTATATTATGGGCGAATGCTATTTCCAACCTTATAGTAATATAAATTCCCTCTCGTCCAACCTTATAGTTGCATTATAGACAACTGGGTCATTAATGGTTTGATGCTTATTTCATTTATTACACTTGTTTGTTTAAAACTTTTTCAGCACCTTTTTCTTTGGGAATTATATTATGGGCGAATGCTATTTCCAACCTTATAGTAATATAAATTCCCTCTCGTCCAACCTTATAGCAATATAATGCCCTCTAACATGCGAGGGAAATACCATTCACCTTTTCTCCACACTCTATTTATTTGTTTACGTGTTGGAGAGAGGCTAATGCTATTTCCCTGGCATGTCAAAGGGCATTTATATTGCTATAAGGTTGGAAATAACATCGCTTTCAAAATAGAATCTAGATTTCATAAACAATTAGATATAAAAACTAGTTAAATATTTATTTATGAAAATCAGAAAACTGTACAGAATCGAATAAAAAGTACCTGCACCAAATGGATTGTCGTTGGACCTCGCGGCTTTAACAGCAGGTCTTCTTAAGCTGTTCCTGTACTGAATTTGGGAATTAGCTTGTGCTGTCTTACGAAGTGATGTTCCTTTCTTTCTGCGAAGAGGAGGTAACCCGCAAATACTTTCTGCTCTATTCACAGCTCCACTATCTTTGGCCATGGCAGTAACAGCCCGGACATCCATTGCTTTTATCAAGCGATTGGCATTAATTTATTCTGATGGACTTATAAGGACGATAATTATTGAGACTGCAACATTTTCGTGAGAGGGAGCATGAATGAATTGAGAGGAATTCCATGGAAACCATGTAGAAAAATAATACATTTATAGGTATGAGTTCCTTCGAATCGAAGGAATCGGAATGGGTAGTGAAATAAGTGGGAACATGACAACTTTACACGAAAGAGTCGGTGGACTAAACTCCAACGAATCGTCCTAATGCAGTCAAATCCTTAGCAACTTTAAATGCGAAAAAGTCGGTCCAGTCAAATCTTCTTTGTGAAGTTGAAAGTCGAAAAATTCGGAAGTCAACTTACAATCAAAAAGTCGGTCTCAGTCAAATTGGGATCATTTTAACTGGTTGAATGTGTATGCGATTATCGTTAAACATCCACATCAACATCAAAAATTCAAAATAAATTGACAACATATAGTTCACAATAATAGAAGCCACCTCCTCCTCTCCTCGAGGCTTCCTCTGCGTCGCCATTTCTTGGTCTAAGAAGGAAATATTACGGCAGTCACGTGGACGCCGTGGACACGGGAAACTCTTTCACCGCAAGCTCAGGGCAAATTCTATTTCCACCTCTATAGCAAAGTTAATGCTATGAAGGATAGCTCTGTCAGTACAGAGTCTCACAGAGCCCGGCATGGACCATATCATCGACCATACATCATCGGAGTCTCCGGCATCCCTCTCCGGCTGCCCATCGAAACCCCCGGCGACCCTGCCCGCAGCCACCCGCAGCCTGCAGCCCTCCAGCTAGGAAAGCACTCCAGCCTCCACCAGAAAATACTGACGTGACCGCTGGATATTTCAGCAAGGTCGAGGAAGGGACAGGTCTATTTATTTTCCGAGAAGTGTACAGTTCTGGAGATTTCTTCACAGATACGCCTTCAATGCTATCTCCGTGCCCAAAAATTCAAATGCTTCTTCCGCGCCAAGAATTTCACAACAGACTGGTGGTTGCCCAAAAATTCAAATGCTTCTTCAATGCCAAGAATTTCACAACAGAAAGCTGGGTTAGGACAATCTTGAAATGAGCTCATGGCGCACGACAGACTACGCCTATTGCAAATGCCAAACTCACGATAGAAACTCCATGGCATCGAGCTACCTTCCACTGATGCTGTGTGTTCTGCTCTCCAGACGTTTAACACTTCTCTGCACCACAGTTGCGTGATACTATTGTTACTTCAGACGACTCCTCCACACCAGCGGGACTACAATAATTTGCAACACACGGTCTTCTTGAGTTCGCATTAATGCGGGGGGCAGATTGTGGCGTCTTTAGAACTATAATCTCAGGGACGGCCTCAATGAATTGAGCTTGCAGCAACAGCTTTATATTTTTCTACTGTGATGGAAGAGGGGGTCACTAGTTATTTATTCCATGGGAGCAGCTGGTTACGCACGGCATTCCAATTAATACATGTAGCTATATTTTGAGCGTTTCATTATAGTAGCTATAGTTTGAGCATTTCATTATGTAGTGATGTGTGTATAATAAGAGTGAGAGCCATATAGTGTAAGAGTTGTATCTGTTTATGGTTAGAGAAATTGAGTTCGCTATCTCGACGTGTAAGTAAATACATTGTTCTCACTCAGACCATCTATTGAGATTGGTATGGGATTTTACAAAGACAAGAGGCAGAATAATACGGTCCAAGAATGAAGAAAGCTGCAAGAACTTTTCGCTATCTCGACCTGTACGTAAATACATTGTTCTCACTCAGACCATCCACTGAGATTGGTATGGGATTTTACAGCAACGAGAGACAATAATACGGTCCAAGTATGAAGAAAGCTGCAAGAACTTGCATCTCTTCCAAGTCCTGACATCGTCATTTTATCCCTATGGTTCGATCAGTGTGCACTTGAAACTGTAACAACTATTTGTAAAAGATACTACAAAAACTCTGTTTTGATACTTGGAAAATGGAATAATGGCACGGTATCATTCACTATGTTAATTTTAATTTGACAATACTTGGAAAATGGAATAATGGCACGGTATCATTCACTATGTTAATTTTAATTTGACATGGCTATAACTATAGTCTCTATGTTTTATTTGATGCGATGTATAATATGAATGACTATGACTTGGTTTATAATTTTCGTTTTACTAAAATAAACACGGGCAAGCTAAAAAAATGGTTATATCTGTGAGAAATATTTTTTATTGATATTTTAGATGATATTTTGATGGTTGAATATAAATATGTTATTGTTACTAGGTACGGAATTTTTAATTTTACTATACATGTTATTGTACAATTTAAAAAATATTATAAAAAATAAATAAAATATTATCAAAATTATATATAATTTTTTAATTAAGTAAATTTTTAATAGGTAAATAGTTTATGTGATAATATTAAGGGTAATTATTATGATTTATCAATATTATATATGTAATATTAGATATGTTGATATGAATATTTTTTCAGTTAAATTAATTTCTATATATATTATTGTGAATATTTCAATATATTTCATAATAAAATCTCTACCACTTGTTTTATAATTAAATCTCTAGGCTTAGTAATTAATGAAAAGGAAATTAAAATTATAAAAAACTTATTTTAAAATATATTTATAAATATACCTTGATTATTATTATTTTATCTTTTACTTATTATTAAATATTTTGTAAGCACAAATTTGTATTTTTGGATTTAAATTTTATTGTGCATTCATATTATTAATCCACATTTAAGACTATCCAACAAAGTATTTAACGTTAGCTATATATTTAGGTTATCTTGAATAAAAGTTTATTGAATACCTTTTAGTAAAAGTGAATTATGTTAAAGTAGTTGAAATTAGATGGAGGGAAAATAAAAAAACGGAGTTGTCTATAATGCAACTTTTTGGAGATTCCGATGACGGAATCCGCCGAAGAGATTGAGGTTAAATTTTGATTTGTTGCAGTTAAAATGGAATTGAGGTTAAATTTTGATTTGTTGCAGTTAAAATGGTTTTTTAACTGCATATTTGGATTCAGCACCCTGAAAAACCCCTGGGACGCTTTGATTGTGCAGAAACTAGCTATAAAACTTGAGATTCCAACAAACATCTGCCGGATTTTGACTGGAAAAACCCACCAGAAAGGCTTTCAAAAAGTTGCATTATAGACAACTGGTAAAAAAACAAACTACCTTTTGGTCAGGAATACACTTTTTGTTTAAAAGATATTGGATTTTTTTTTTGTTTACTAAAGTCAATTTTGTTAAAGTGGTTGAACTTTGAGGGAGGGAAAATCAAGAAACTACCTTTTGGTCACGAATACACTTTTGGTTCAAAAGACATTGGAATTTTTTTTACTAAATTGAATTCCGTTAACGTAGTTGAATTTAGATGGAGGGAAAATTAAGAAACTACCTGTAACATCCTCGTTAATGTAAATATTTTTTTTACTGCAACCAAACAAATTATTACTTTTCTTTAAGTTATAATTTGTTCTTAAATTAAGAATTGAGAAGGAATTTAGCACTTATTAGTAAATGGTGTTTCTTTTGATTAATTGGTTAAAAGAAGCAGTTACTTGTTCCAAGAAAAAAAACTAAATCTTGGAAAGTATTTGAAAGCAAAAATATCAAGATGATAGGGATATCTTAGATCAACAAGAGAAAACATTGTGCTAAGAGGTCAGGTAGTTGTGTTAGATATGTCTGGTTAAGACCTGATAGCTGGATATACACTTAGTCTCGAAGGAGAGAAAGAATATGTCTGGTTAAGACTAGATAGCTTTATATACACTTAGTCTCGCAGGAGAGAAAGAATATGTCTGGTTAAGACCAGATAGCTCGATATACACTTAGTCTCGAAGGAGAGAAAGAATTCCCTGGTTCAGGATAGCATGGGGGAGATTTATTGGCATAGTAAATCTCACAGTATGGAGGAAAACAAAGTGAAGGTATATACACTTAGTCTCCAAGGAGAGAAAGAATTCCCTGGTTCAGGGATAACAAGGGGGGAGATTTACTGGCATGGGGAGATTTACTGGCATAGTAAATCTCACGGTAGGTAGGAAAACAAAGTGAAGCTCTATGTATAGACCAAAATTGGAAGCAGCAAACTCAAATAAGTTAAAATCTCCTGGGAGCTACAAAATCACATAAGTTATATTTTGTGATTAAAGCTTAAAATTTGTAGACTAATAAGTCTTATTCTGATTTGTTAAATGATTTAGAGTTATTAAAAGCCTTATTATGATTTGTTAATTGATTTAGAGTTATTAAAGGAGTTAATTTCCTAGTCTGTTGATCCTAGAAATCATATCAGTAAGGTATCTTTTAAGAGAAGTAAAGAATTCTTTTCAAAGCTATCTTTACAGGAACAAGAAACAGAAAAACACTAAAACACCTTCACTACCGAGAATGTAAATCACAGTAATTATCAACTATTAAAACACCTTCACTACTCAGAGTAATTATCAAGGAAGATGACCACTATAAATCCATGAAAGAAAATCTAGTAACCAAACAAATTCAATAGTAAATACAGTGAAAGCATACATGATTATGTATTATAAATGGATAAGTTCAGTTGAAAGAATTTACAAAATATTTCATTCCATAGGAATTTTTAAGTTTAAAAGTCTAATAAAACAAATTACCCAAAGGAAGTAAAGTCTCTTCTTTAAAAAGAACCCTTATAGGGTTTAGTAATTTGTTTGTACCAAATGAAAAACAGGTAAACACCAGAATTTCTTTGATTAGCTAATTACAATAAAATAGGTATCTAGGTCGCAAACCCTAGTTGTTTACACAATTTCCTGTAGATTCTGGATCTATGTAGGATCTATATGTAGGATCTATGTAGGATAACACAGGTAATACGAAACTGTCCAACACTCCTGGAGGGATTCCATGCGGACTAGTTACCTTACACAAGATTAAAGCTTTAGCATTCAAACTCAAGATTAAAGCTTTAGCATTCAAACTCTATGCAGAAACGAGAGAAATTGTATATACAAAATCGGATCTATGTAGGATAACACAGGTAGTACAAAACTGTCCAATGTATGTAGGATAACACAGCGAAACTGTCCAATGTATGTAGGATAACACAGGTAGTACAAAACTCTCCAACACTCCCTGTCCAACACTCCCGGAGGGATTCCATGCGGACTAGTTACCTTACACAAGATTAAAGCTTTAGAGTTGGAGGGATTCCATGCGGACTAGTTACCTTACACAAGATTAAAGCTTTAGCATTCAAACTCTATGAAACTAGAGAAATTGTATATATGAAATCAAGGAATTCTGAACTATCGCCAGACTCGGCATGGAATGTTATGAGGCGTTTAGCTATTATCTAGACTAAAGATCAATCCATCCTTCGCAATATTAAAATTAGATACTTTTCAAAAGGAAACCAAGAAAGATCTCAAATATAAATGAAGATATTATTCTAGAAGACCAAGTTGAACTAAGGAAAGAGGTCCATGAGGTAAAGAAGGCAAGAAAATAAGGGAAATATGCAATCATTAAAAATAGGAAAATAGGAAAGTTATTATTAGAGATAGAGTAAAAAATGAAAGTAATAAATAGGAAGTAGGAACACAATGGATCCTCTTTTGGATACTTGGGAGCATGATGAATCTAGGGTCCCCCACATACATGGATACATTCTTAGGTTAACGGGAAATAGGAAATGATATCATAAAGGTTTTGGTGGTATAACTTGTAACATAAAAAATAATATTCCTTCTCACATTCAATTTCATAAGATTGACCCCCTCAATGAGTACATTTGGATAAAAATTAGATAAAAATTTATGACGCTTACACCAATAGGATTTTTCTCACAATTTGTTATTTTTCTCCTATCAACTCTATCAACTCTACCTCCAATAAGAAAAACAACCTAGATAAGAATTGACCCTTTAATACCTTGGAACATGATATCCATAGTCTAAGGAATGAAGGTAATATCATTTTGCTTGGAGACTTCAATGCTAAAACTATTACTAACCATAATACTCTCCTAAGTAATGTAACACACCCCGTTTACTTTCCTAAATCTGAGGAGATGGTTGTTGATTAGACCCAATGCCCAAGATGCGGTGATGAGAATGGGGTTTACAAGTTCCTCAAGATAAATTGTTATACTTATTCTATAACCGATATAGGTGTGAATTTCATTACAAAGTTTCATATGAATCAAAGATAATAATGACCTATGCTTTTGATTTCAAAGGTTCATAAATACATGAATACATTATAGTTTTAAAAGGTCCCATCATCCACTTATACCTTTTGAATTGTAATGTTTCCAGTAAACATCTATTATCGGGTATTAAATTCCAGCTCTAAAATTTCCAAGATAGCTAAGGATTGATATCAAAGTTTCCAAGGTCAAAGATTCTACAAACATTTCCTTATCTATGTATCAACTATACAATCCCTCAATAACCTCTAACATGTAGATGATGGATCTGAAGAGAGAGGAGCGATGGTATCAATGTAGGAGTTATGAACCACTGCATACCCGGATCCTCACCCTCTCTCGATCCATGGCCCTTTTCTCACCACAGTTGATTCTTCTCCACAAGGAATTACGTTGATCATTGTTGCAGAGGGTTGGAGGGACATCAAAACACAGGATCGATTAACCGATGGCCAAGGGGGACGCAACTTGGTGTCAGATCTGGATTCATCTTGGATAGAAGAGTACCTTGAACAAAGTTCGATAGCCAGATCTATTATCCCCACAGGTGCAGTACTAATAATATCATATCGTTGGCTCGCCGAGAGCGTAGTAGTTGTTTACCCTTTTGAAGTGGCCCTAGCAGTAGATCCACGGTCAAATTTGTTGGATTGAGGGTTTAACATCCCTCTCTATACACACAGTAGTTGAAAATGATTTTTGGAGCTAGATCTATGAAGTAGCTCATTGGCTTAGATGTTCTTTTTAACCAATATGAGGTTTCCATGGGACCAAATATTGCATAAGAGCTTATTCTTCTCATGACAATCTCCTCAAAGTCATCTAAATCTGAATTTCGACACAGATATGGATATTGACACACATGAATTTCAAGAAAGGAAGTTTGATCTAGAATCACAGTCAACTTTCCAAGTATTAATCAGATCTCCTATTGGAAAAATCAATACTTTTTTGGGTTTGGGCTTTCTGAAAAGGTTGAAAAATTGAAGAAAAATATCCTACACACTCTAGGTTATCCGATAAGGTTACAAAGCCTCATCTATAGAGGCAAAACAATGGAGGATTAACTGAAATTACAAGATTATAATGTCACCCCATCATCCACCATATTTTTAAATCTGAGACTGCAAGGAGGATCTTCTGGATCAAGCAAACCAAAGGGTGTCAGAGGTGTGGTTGAATCTAATCTTCCCAAAGGACCATCATTGAATCAAAGAGGCCCATCTTTCAAAGAAATTCGAAATGGAAAACAGGTTTCCTTCGCAAATCCAAAACATATGCACAATAATCCCATCCCCTATATAGTGTAACAGTTGAATCAAGTTCATGCATTGATTTTATCTCTATCAGGAACAAACCATCTGCATTCAACATATGAAGCCCAAGACGTTGTATACATATTCAATATTGTAGGTTTTAACCCCGTATAGAAATTACCTGCATACGAATTCTAAATCACAGGAAAAATAAAAATGCAAGAGAATAACACCTAAAACACATATACACAGAGATTTCCCACTGGATCTCAAAACCGAGACTACCAGCTTAATTTTTCATTGTATTCCTTTCAATGTTACAATACATATTTATACATGCCGAAGCATCCAATACCATGGACCGAAAAACATCGCGTCCAAAACCATGGACCGAAAACCATAGGTAGGTTTGCCCAACCTAATGTAGGGTCCAAAAACAAATTTTCTCGGGGCGCTGCCCCGAAACCCATAGAGGGGGGCTACCCGCCCCCCTCAAATCCCCCGGACAAGGGGGGCTACTTCCCCCCCTGTGAACCCCCCGCTGCGTAATCGGTGCAACGAAGGGGGGGCTCCGCCCCCCCTCTAACCCCCCTGTTCACTACGTAGGTTAGTCGTGGAAAGAATATAACACAACCCAATAATCTCCCACTTGTTGTTTTCTTTCCACAGGGGGCCACAGGAGAGCTTAGTCATTTTTCCAACCCTGAAACGCCCATTGTTTCTCTACACCAAGAGAACTTATCAGAGCTCACAGATTTTGTCAATGCAGCTGCAGTATTCTTCAAAGTGTCCACCTTTACCAACAACACCTTTTTGTCTTCTATCATATCCCTCACGGTACCGTCTCGACCAGGCAATGCTACTCGCACATCGTTTCACTTCGAGGCTTTTTGGATGACACATCCAAATTTTGTCAATTTGGTAAATTTGGAATGGATCAACTTCTCTTCGCTAAATGGTAAAAGAATGTTCAAATTTCAGCAGAAGCTTAAATACCTCAAGAGTAAAATAAAACAATGGAACCATTCTTTGTTTGGTAACATTTTCCATGCTCAGACTACTCTAGATCAAGATATGAAATAGTTGCAGCAACGGATCATCATAGAGGGAAGATTAGAGGAACTTTTGGAACAGGAAAAGTCTCTTGAAACTCAGATCTCAGAGAGGGCCAAACAAGAAGAAACGCTCTGGAGGCAAAAATCGAGAATCAGGTGGCTAAAGGAAGGGGAAAAAGTTACAAAAATTTTTCACCGTTCCACTATTCAATGCCGAATGAATAACAATATTACTCACATCCAAAATGAGCAGGGGGTAAAAGTGGAAAAACATGAAGAAATCGAGCTCGAACTTCTCAACTACTTTAAGCAAGCTCATCAAGAACCACAAGTGGACAAAATGCAAGCTATAGGAAAAATCATAGAGAACATCGCCAAACTCATCATAGAAGAGCACAACCAGCTCTTACTCAAGCCGGTCGACTTACAAGAAGTGGAAAATGCAATTCATCAACTGAAAGAAAGCAAGATGTCAGGGCCAGATAGATTTACCTCCAACTGGGCATATTTGTGATATGTAAGTTTTGAGTATATATGGAAACTGGGCATATACGGAAGATGTGCGCATATACGGAAACAGGGCATATACGAAAGATGTGTGCATATACGGAAACTGGGCATATACGGAAGATGTGCGCATATACGGAAACTGGGCATATACGGAAGATGTGCGTATATACGGAAACTGTGCATATACGGAAGATTTGCGCATATACGGAAACTGTGCACATACGGAAACTGTGCATATACGGAAACAGGGCATATACGGAAGATGTGCGCATATAAGGAAATTGGGCATATACGGAAGATGTGCATATATACGGAAACTGTGCATATACGGAAGATGTGCACACATCTTTCGTATATGCCCAGTTTCCGTATATACGGAATATGTGTGCATATACGGAAACAGGGCATATACGGAAGATGTGCGCATATACGGAAACTGGGCATATACGGAAGATGTGCGCATATACGGAAACTGTGCATATACGGAAGATGTGC
>APFE031308174.1:0-15089 GCA_000404065.3 Pinus taeda | reverse complement strand
CTATTTCATTACGATGGACATTTACCACTTTATTTCATTACGCTGGTCGTTGCAGTGGGCAGTGATGAAAGCAGCATGTATCTGCACCATTCTAATTTTATTCTCATGAACACCCTTGTAAGCTGTTTGGACATTAAATTCTCAGCCCCCCATGGAGATGAAGATATTATTTGTCTAGTGCTTGCGCTTTCTGTATATATACCCATCAAAGACTAGAGGGTTTGCAATCACATGCATGCAGAGAGCATCGAATATATCGCATGCCCTCAGAAATGGGGAACTTCAAGATTTGGCCAGCAGCTCCTGTTCGAGCAAGTCTGGTGGCGTTCATCCTCATTGTGCTTAGCCTTGCAGGAGCCTGCAATGGCAGCGACGTCAATTCCAGTAAATCCAACTCCGTAAATGGTAGCGTAATCTTCGACTGCAACGCCTGCTCGGAAAACCAACTTGCATTTTCAGGTTTGCCAACTCTTCTCAACTCACCAATTGATTACTGTAACTCTTCCATCCTTTCAATTGATATAATTCTTTATCATTTCCACGTCACATTGTTTAACGATAATTTTATCTCTTTCGTGTCATGTTGTGTGGGGAACAGATGCACATGTGGCCCTGAAGTGCCAAAGGGGCAATCATTTGTCTGCCAACGCAACAGCAAGCGTGAATGCTGACGGCTCCTTTATAATCCACCTGGACAAAGTGGAATTGGGAGATGTGTGCTCAACCGAGGTTGTGATGCCAAACAACAAGCTCTGCTCCTCAGCAAAGACGTCAGTGGAGAAGTTGAGTGTCTCAACTCCACTGATGTGCAAACATGCAGAATCCGCAGTGGATCAAAGGCCCAATCTCAAGTTGTCTATTAATTTGCCCAAATTTCATGCTGCACCTGAGTTTTCAACCCTTACCAACTCCATAGAGTCAAAGCAGTCACTTCATTTTGAATTGTTCAAAAAGAAGCCCTTACCCGAACTTCCTCCTTTGCCTTTCATCTTCAAGCCCAAACCATTCCCTAAGCTTAAACCATTATTCAAACGTCCACCCATTCCTCTTATCTCGAAACCTAAACTATTTCTTAAACCTAAGTTTTTCAAACCAAAACCTCTACTCAAGCCTCCTCTCTTCTTGAAACCTAAACCATTTCTTAAACCAAAGTTTTTCAAACCAAAACCTCTACTGAAGCCCCTTCCCTTCTTGAAGCCTAAACCATTACCCAAGCCCAAATTCCTCAAACCTAAACCTTTACCCAAATTATCACCAAAGCCGAAGTTCTTGAAACCAAAACCCATACCCAAACTACCACCAAAGCCCAAGTTCTTCAAACCTAAACCCATGCCTGAACTACCACCAAAGCCCAAGTTCTTCAAACCTAAACCCATGCCTGAACTACCACGAAAGCCCAAGTTATTCGAACCAAAACCCTTACCCAAACTACCGCCAAAGCTAGAGTTCTTGAAACCTAAACCCATGCTTGAACTACCACCAAAGCCTAAGTTCTTCAAACCAAAACCTTTACCCAAACTATGGCCAAAGCCAAAGTTCTTCAAACCTAAACCCTTACCAAAATTACCAACAAAAACCAAGTTCTTCCAATCTCCTTCTCCTTAGCTAAAATTTCCCCCCACTTCCTAATCATAAGACTCTTCACCCCTTTTCACTCCCTTATCTACTATGTCTAGTTAATCACCCTTTCATTATTTCTTCCTTTTGGTAGCATATTGTATCATCTTAATGTAATTGTTATGTTTATGATATATTATATTTCTAATTTTTAATTGTTATAGATGAGATGCATTAGAAACTCTCTTTTTTTTATAACTTATTACTTAAATACTTACTATATTTTCAATATTTAATTGTCTAATGTTTATATCTAGTTCACAATTTTATGTAAATTCATAGTGGTTATAAATGTATTGTTTGCTTACAAAATGAAAAAACCAAGATCTATATATCTCCATGATGTTATACAATATTATGATTCCATGTATTTTAACTAAAATTTAGCCATAATAATAGTGATTGATATTCACATTAGACAGTAGTGGAAGATTCATCTAACATCATAAATTTAAAAATATTATGACAAAGATATTCAAGTTCGATTTCCATTGACTATAACATTAACTAAACAATTCAAGCGTTCCTTGGTGACCATTTGCATTTGCATTTATATCTACATCTAACATTTTAAAAGAGCATGGTAGCTATACCATGCATTCACCTATTTTGTAGCTTTAGTAACTTGCACATTAATACATTATTATGCAAATTCTTTTATTTCAACATTTTTTATTTGTCTCTTAATCCTAATCCTAATGAGATTAGACATAAGCTAGTGTAAGTGTATACATTAAAACTTGTAGATGTGGAAGAGAAATAATAAAAAAACAAAATTGTAATAAAATTTTATGAAACTAAAAACAAAGCATGTTGAAAATTTTATATATACATATATAAAACTTCGAGTACAAATCCAAGAAGAGGTAATACCACCAAAGTGTATATGTCAAGATGGAAGCAGACTGCTAACGTCAAGAACCCAAACTCTTGGTCATTGGTCAAGATATTGAAACTTTGGTGTACATGATTAATAACTAGCATTTGCACCAGATGTTGCAAAGGAAACGCCATAAGGCATAAATTGAAGAACACAAATACAACAAAAGAATACTTTGATAAAGAATACAAATATATTGAACGCTCAAATTAATGCCCCATTAACTGGAACCACTTAGTAGACATATCTATCAACATTAGGATTATACACAATGATCAAGAAATTTCCCATATACAAACAACACCTTCCAAAACAACCTTTTGTCACATCCACACTTTAAAAAATGCCTTGGAACATGATTGGAATCTCCCATATTTCCTTTTTCATTATGCAGATAAATCTTCCATATTGTTATTTTCATCATGAATATAGTTAGTTCATTGTTGTAAAGTGTTAGTGTGTTAAATTCAATACTATAAGTTTGACAAGCGAAAAACATTCCTCAATTAGCATAATCTGCATTTTTCTGTCATCGTGTATTTTTGAGTCAAAGAGCACAAGTAACAGATTCACATGTATTTTCCCTTCATTATTTTCATAGAGCCAAGCAATCTATGCCTTATCTATAATGTAACAAAAACATTTTGGAATAAGTTTAGTATTTCAAGCCAGTGTCTAACCTATAAAGGAACAAAAACTTTTTGAAATAAATTTAATATTTTAAGCAATTGACTAACCTAATTTAATAATTGAAAAATTCTCAAAGATTAATTATACTCCATAATAAGAGAGCCAACATTGGGGCCCATACTTTCACTAAAACTAAAAGAAACACAACCGCTTATTAAGAAGAAATTCAAGCAATAATAATAAAACATAAATAATAAACGTTAAAGGATAAAATGGTACTTCCAACACCAGAAGCTGAAACCAGAAGCGAAGCCAAAACTATTATGGAGGATCAAATTTGCACTGGTCAGTCGGTTAGGGAAGAAGATTTTGAATTCATTTTTGATGAGGTTAATTCCATTAAATGCCTGTTGACGGATGCAAGAGCCACCAAAACTTCCAATTCTAGTTCAGTGACCAATTGGCTTAACAGACTTGAGGATTTTCTCGCTAATGTTGTTGACATAGTGGAGGAATGCGAGCAGGGAAAGCTTATTTTCATCAACATAATTTTCTGCTATCGAATGGGCAGGAACATTAGGAAACTAAAGGAAATAATCACAAAGATACACACGGGTGCTAAATATCTCAAATATCTGACCTCCCTCAATGCTACTGTTGGGGTTCAAGCACTCAATGCATATATTGAATCTTCAGAAGAAGATAAAAGAAGAAAATCTCGTGCTCTTCTATCTCAATTTCAAGTGGTGGGATTAAAGGAAGATACTGAAAAGGTCAGTCAGTGGATATTGGAAAATGGATTTAGAGTGATTGCTATTGTGGGTATGGGAGGACAGGGCAAAACCCTTTTGGTGCAAGAGGTATTCAACAACCAAAAGGTCCGAGATAGTTTTGACCAATTTGTGTGGCTTACAGTATCACCCAAATTTATCATAAGCTAATTGAGAAAATCATTTTTCAGTCTAAGAATTATGACTTTCTGAATTTTGATGTAATATCTAAATTTTACTTTTCTCCATTGGTAAGGTAGCACTCAATGCATTTATTGAATCTTCAGAAGAAGATAAAAGAAGAAAATCCTGTGCTCTTCTATCTCAATTTCAAGTGGTGGTATTGAAGGAAGATACTGAAAAGGTGAGTCAGTGGATATTGGAAAATGGATTCAGAGTGATTGCTATTGTGGATATGGGAGGACAGGGAAAAACCCTTCTGGTGCAAGCGGTATTCAACAACCAAAAGGTCCGAGACAGTTTTGACCAATTTGTGTGGCTTACAGTATCACCCAAATTTGTCGTTGAAGCACTATTTCTGTCGACGTTCAGACAAATAAAAGTGTCTGAGGAAAAAGAAGGGGGTGTAAAGGGAATTCAGGACAGAATTAACAAATATTTTGAAGGAATGAATAAAAATCTAGAACGAAGACGTTGTTTATTTATTTCAGATGACTATGTTAGATCTAAGTCATACTTCCATCCAGTCATTGCCCACGTCTATTGGGAACTTAAAACATTTGAAGTTCCTAAATTTATCCAAAACAAACATCAAAAAGCTGCCCAACCGCTTGAGTGGTCTGAAGCATCTCCAATTTCCTGATGTTAGCTGGTGTCAACAACTATCTAGCATGCATTTGGGGGTTGAAGCCCACAGATATATAGTGTATCTCAATGTGAAGGGCTGCAGAAAGATCAGAGATTTAAACACATATACAGAGACCATAAAATTGATTTCATACAAGAACGACTATGGCAGGGTAAGCAACATTACATGCATACTTAATTATAAGACAGATAAACCTGAAGGCCAATACCACTACATTACAGTTCTAACTTGATAGTGCCATAATACTTCAAGTCTACTTCTTTGTTGCATTATTCCTATTACCGAAATTAGCAGCAGCTTTGGTTGCCCTGTCAAGAACCCCAGCAACCATCAGTGCTCCTGTTGCAAAATAACTTCTGTTGATAGGTGTTGTTCTTGCATTGCAAGCTGCATGCCGAGCTGTAATCAAAGTTGCTTTTGATATATTTCTGAAGAATTTGCCAAAATCTGCCACCTTTGCTGTAGCAGTGTCCATCACTTGATACTTCTCGTCTAACTCTTTGGCTTTGCTTAAAGTATCTTTTCCTAGGGTATAACCTTTTGAAAGCATTGTTGTAACCACTTTTACTGATTGGTCAGCAAAATGGATGAAAAACTCTCAGTTTCTTTATCAAGGACTTCAAACTGTCCAATAACAACAAAGTTAATATCCTCAGAATATCATAGGCTAATTGAGAAAATCATTTTTCAGTCTAAGAAGTATGACTTTCTAAATTTTGATGTAATATATAAATTTTACATTTCTCCATGGAGTAGTCTACCTAGGCGGAGGAATGGCTCGGTTTTCGTCACTGCCCAGAAAATCATCCGGCTCCGGCCGCTGACAATCCCTCCGCTCTCGACGACCCTCCCCTAGCTCTGCCACCCTCCTTCTCCACCACCCTCCCCTTGCGATCGTGACATTCCCCGATAGAAAATCCAATCAGAGCTAGAAATCCTGACATCCCTTGACAGATCGGATCTGAGCTAGAATTGCAGTTGTGGAGAGTTATTGCCATTTCCAATTCGAAATGAGGAATTGCAATCCCGTGGGCTGCTCACTCACCTTCCTCCTTGACTCGGCGCCTCCCGCTCTGCAATTTCTCTGCTTTGTAGCTCGCCACCCAGGGACAATTCGGTGACACCTCCAACTTTGTTAATGACTGATTGATACATGGACGATTTATGTCCTGTATCTGTCATCGACAATTGTAAATCCCCGAGTTAGCGAAGATGTCGCAAAGACATTCAAAGAAAAACAATGACTTGGCTTTCTTTACATACAACGAGAAGAGAAAGCTTGGGTATGGTACTCAAAAGGAAAGGTTCGACAAGGACTCCATTAAGCCCTTTGATGCTTGCTCTCTGTGCCTGAAGCCATTGATAGGCCCCCTCTACTGTCAAAAGGGCCACCTCTTCTGCAAAGAATTCATTCTAGAATGCCTGTTAGCACAAAAGAAAGACAACAAGAGGTAAGATTTGTTATCCTCAATAAAACCAGTTTTTAGTTTTGAATTTTTTGGAGTATTGGGTATTGTTTTCCCCTTATTTGGGCAAATAGGTTCCTGCTACTAGTGTCTTATAGGATGCTATAACGGTTTTCTCTTTGGGTGTTACTGGTCCTCTGTTGGGAATTGTTCCTGTATTAGGGTTTTTCATGGAATCCTCCAATTAGGTTTGTGGGCATTTTCTGTCCCATTTTTTATGTTTTGTTTCAGGTAATGGATTCCTGTTATTAGGTTTCTTGGGGAACTATGAAAGATCGAGAAAGATCAGAGAGAAAATATAATTTTTAGATGGACTACCCATAAAAACATGCACTATAAATTAAATATGAGTAATGTCTCTTCTTTTCCACAACTACTGGCAAGTGAATATATAGGTGGGTTAGGGAAACTATAGGACACCAATACAGAACAAGTAAAAACTGAAGTCAAATGATGAGGAGCGATAAACCTTCCTTTTTGTAATTAAAGACCATTTTGAATTGATAGGTATTAACCTCCTTACAAGATCCGCATTACAATCGGCCTGTTTCATAAAGCAAATGCAACAAGTATTTAGCAACAACGCAAAATGCTTTCTTTTCTTTACATATTCAGCACATATTCATCGAGGCTCATGCAGAAGACATTGATACCCTATTTCAACATGCATAAAGAAGGATTTGAGGCACATCTCCAAAAGTATGGTAACAAACATGATTCACATTGAAAAGAATTGAGTTAAGCCTTGGATGTGGTAAGTTGTTACTCATTTTTACTAATGCAAATTAGTTTGAGTTTGCTCCATGATTTCTCTTGAGTGGACATTTGCCAAAATTTTATGGTTCCTCTTCTTCATATTTTTCACTTTCCTCTACTTCACTTACTTTGGGATGATGTCACTTGTTATTACTCCAGGTTACTACATTGCTTCAATCATTTCATCGACCTTTTATTCCTCTTGGAATCTCTTCTATGGGTTCATTGTGATCTTTGGTGGAAAATTCTTGTACTCCTCTTGGAATCTCTTCTATGGCTTCATTATGTTCTTTGGCGGAAAATTCTTGTACGGTGGAAATGGTTTTATTGGTTCAACTCCATTTGTTGGAAACTTTATGGTCTAATTGCAACACAATTGGGTGATGTGGATTCTAAGATGAATACAATAAAAGGAGCATACAAAAATACTATATTTTGGGAGAAGATACTTCTTGGGAGTTGTATTTTACATGGTGTGCATTCATATTTTATTTTCTTTGATGTTTCCTTTTCCATTGAAACATTCAAATTTTAGATTTAGGCATCAAAGAAGGGGGTGCTACTACATACGAAGTCCTGATATATAAAATTTACACTGTTAAGAATGGATTTCATTGAACTTGAGTGCTGGAAATTAGCTTTATTCCATGGACTACTACATACAAAGTCCTGATATATAAAATTTACGCTGTTAAGAATGGATTTCATTGAACTTGATAACATGTTTGCAACTCCAGAAATCAGTCTTTTCAATCTCTTAAATATGTTATAAATATTAATGTATATCACAGCAATATTACGAGGGATTTTGCCATATGTAGCCTCGAAGACTTCCAGTTTTCTCTATAACGAAGATCTAGCTTAATAGAACATTTCCTTTTTCCTTCATAATGATCAATAATGAATATACAACAAAAATCAAATCTACATAAAGTAATATAGTGTCCATTCTTAGTAAGATTTTTTCTGAATTGACTTGAGCAACAGAAAAGCATGCGAGAGATATGATTGAGATTGGGCCCGAGTTCAATAAGTGAGCATTACAAAGGTTTGCACATAAATTATTTTATCAAATTCATCGCTGGTCAACCATGGATATTAGTAGCCCCCAAGTAGAAAAGCTAAGATACTGAAAAAGAGCAAACTACATATTAAGCCCAATCAAAGATCAATGGCATCAGAAATTGGATATTTTGTATCGCAATTAAATTATACATACAACACTAGGACTAATCTCTTGAAAACCGATGTTTTAGCGTATTTCGTTCCCTAATCAAGAATATCTGATTCCATGAACTGCACCCAGGATATTATTACAGCATACATACTATCCAACAGATTCAGACACAGAGGCAACCATATTCTCACACAAATTCCACATGTATACTAATACCATGCTTATCATATTCCTAGAACCATGCTAACTAAACAAGGCTGACTAATATATATATAAGAACAAAACATAATTATATCCTCCAAACCCTCTTAAAGAATGCTTTGGATGATATGGAGCAAAAAGTAAATGCCTGCATGATTTTTTGATCACATGCCTGAAAAGAGATGCACCGTCACCCTAAAACTCCAGATGCATAAGAGCCTCAAAATTAGAACACAAAAGCAAATCAAGCTTTATTTGGTCAAATTTATGAAATCCAACAAACTAAAATTCCAGGGCTGCTTAATCATATTTGTACATAGTAGTTCAACATGAGTTTGATGTTCATGTTTTAACTGTTGGCCTCATAAGTCCCATGCCATAACCACTTCCAACATGTTTAAAATCGGTTGCCTCCAAGTGGTCCCCGTGACCAGAAAATCTAGTACCTCCTTTTCCCAGGGTGATCAAATGCTTTTCTTTGCAACTTCTATTGCAGACAAACAAACCCCATCTAATTTAACAAATTTCTCTGTACACTTTTTGCAATAAATATGGCCACAAGTGTTGATTGCCATTAGTTTATTCCTGTTTGTTAGTGTATCTTTGCAACTAGGGAAAATATAGCTGGCCTCCAAAACCTCAAATTTTTTATCATGTGGATCCTTGGTAAAAATAACTGGAAAAAGAGACTTCAACTTCAGTTTCTCTTTACCCTCTGGGTAGATTGTATCAAGTGAAGGTGCCTCAACTTTTGCTTGAGCCTCGGGAGTTGCTGATGGCAGCCAAAATGCTTTCATTGTCTAAAGAGCCTCCACTTCAAATGAAGTCTCTTTAACACTATTGGCCCCATGAAAACTATTTTTGTCTTGAATGTGATTTTTGTCATTATATTGAGGTACAACACCATTTTTTTGCTGATCAAATGCATAAAGTTCCTATTGCCTCTTGAACAACAACTTCTCTTCTTCCTCCTCCTTCTCCTGTTTTTGATGTGCTTCATAGCTTGCAAGTTTCCTGTCAAATCACACCGATAACACCAGCAACTTACAATACCCACTCATAAAAAATTTAAATTAAAAACCTAAATATATCAGATATTTTGTACTCTCAACATTGAAGTGCCGACAACCTAAACTAGTCATTCTACTAATAATGAATAGGGATACAATCCCAGCAACACTCGTTTCTACCATGTAGTATCCAAACTTCTAGCTTAAACTATATGCAACGAATAATATGACCCCATAATCAAAATATGCACAGTGGCATCCGGAGCTCAAAGTAGATTAATGTCAATTGTGATCAACCTCGGTACTATGATAACTAGGCCACACAAATGTCCAATTCCATTGAATCCAGATTAACAAGAGCCATCAAAGCAGACTAATGTCAATTGTAATCTACCTTGGTACTATGATAACTAAGCCATACAAATGACCAATTCCATTGAATCCAGATTAACAAGAGCCATCAAATAATAAATGGAATAATATTATAATCATGTTGGCCATCTGATGCAGATCTGAAATTCCCAACAAATCAAAAGGCAATGCCATTCATACAAAATGTAACCATATGATTCCTTCAAAGAAAATAACATAGACCTTGGACAGACATAAGTGCTTTATTCTGGTAGGTGGAGGGAGATCATCTACCCAGGTAAAGAAGGTCTAGTAACCAGTCCAACAGGCTACAGTCTGGAAGCAAGTTGAAGCACTTGCAGTGATGATGACACGGTTAAAATATGGTAGCCTTGACCCTCAATACAACTGACCAAATGGTTTCAGGATGTGGGTTGTGTTGATGCTGCAACATTGGTGGATAAATGTCAGATGGAAGTCCTAGGTGACTCTGATAAAACTGATGCCATTGGTCACAACTTCACAGCTTAAAAATAGCCTGATTGTAATGCAGATCTTGTAAGGAGGTTAATTCCTATCAAGTCAAAAGGGTCTTTAATTACAAAAAGGAAGGTTTATCGCGCCTCTTCATATGACTTTAGTTTTTACTTGTTCTGTATTGGTGTCCTATAGTTTCCCTAACCAACCTATATATTCACTTGCTAGTAGTTGTGTAAAAGAAGAGACATTACTTATATTTAATTTACAATGCATGCTTTTATGGGCAGCGCATCTAAAAATTATATGTTCTCTCCGATCTTTATCGACCTTGCATAGTTCCCAAAGAAACCTAATAATAGGAATCCATTACCCGAAACAAAACATAAAAAATGGGACAGGAAATGCCCACAAACCCAATTGGAGGATTCCATGAAAAACCCTAATACAGGAAAAATTCCCGACAGAGGACCAGTAACACCCAAAGAGAAAACCATTATAGCATCCTATAAGACACTGGTTGCAGGAACCTATTTTCCCAAATCAAGGGAAAACAATACCGAATACTCCAAAAAATTCAAAACTAAAAACTGGGTTTATTAAGGATAACAAATCTTACCTCTTGATGTATTTCTTTTGCGCTAACAGGCATTATAGAATGCATTCGTTATAGAAGAGGTGGCCCTTCTGACAGCAGAGGGGGTCTATCAATGGCTTCAGGCAAAAAGAGCAGGCATCAAAGGGCTTAATGGAGTCCTTGCCGAGCCTTTCCTTTTGAGTACCATACCCAAGCTTTCTCTTCTCGTCGTATGTAAAGAACGCCAAGTCATTGTTGTTCTTTGAATGCCTCTGTAGCATCTTCGCTAACTCGGGGATTTACGATTGTCAGTGACAAATACAGGACAAAAATGGTGCATGTCTCAATCAGTCGTTAATAGAGTCAGAGGTGTCACCGGATTGTCCCTTGGTGGCGAGCTACAGAGCGGGGGGCGCCGAGTCGAGGAGGAAGGTGAGTGAGCAGCCCACAGGATCAGAATTCCTCATTTTGAATTGGAAATGGCAATAAATCTCCATGGCTTCAATTCCAGCTCAGATCTGATCTGTCAGAGGATGTCAGGATTTCCAGCTCTAATCGGATTTTCTGTCAGGGAATGTCAGGATTTCCAGGGCAGGATGGCGAAGAAGGAGGGTGGCGGAGCTAGGGGAGGGTGGTGGAGGGTGGAGGGATTGCCGGTAGCCGGAGCTAGACGATTTTCCGAACAGTGACGGAAATCGTGCCATTCCTCCCCCTAGGTAGACTACTCCTTTCTCCATTGCTAAGGTAGGTGGCCTTTTTAAGCTAATTCTATTCTACAAAACTATATGAATAAGTAGAATTTAAAGGGTAGGATCTTCCTTCTCTGAAAATAGTTATTTACATATAGTTTGTAAAGTAATATTACATTTAATACTTTTTCTTACAAAATAGTTGAAATAAATGAAATTTGTTTTTCATTATTTTCCTTTCTTTTCACAAGTAAAATCTTATTCTAGGTTACTCTCAATATCCTTGACCAAAATGACCTTTGAGGTAATCTACATGATCCAATCTTGATCTTGGAACTATACAATAGGAAAAAAGTAATGTCGTTTACCCATGAATGGTACTCATTTATCAAAGACCTCAAAACAAAATTGAAAGATCAGACATTTAAACACATATACAGAGAACATAAAATTGATTTGATACAAGAACGATTATGGAAAGGTAAGCAAGGTCTAGGTCTAAGTGCAGTATTAATGCTATTTTGAGGAAACAAATTTCTTCTTAAATTTATTTGAACATTGTTCCTCCACATATAAAAATAATAAAAAAATATAAAAGAGTAAAAATAAGTAAATGAAAAAACTCCTAATGCGTTGCCCTCTTCATGAAATTTTATCATTTTCTTTTCCCATTGATTAACTCCCTCCTATGATCCTCCCCATGGCACTATATACACCTCTTGATTTAGGATTGTTGCTCCCTGGTTCAAAAAACGCCAAAAACATCAAAAACCTGCAATTTTTTTCACTTTTTGTATTTTTACCAGAAAACCAAAACTATATTCAGAATTCCATGTCAATCTGAATGTGACTATCAGTAAAGTTACATCTTGAATTCCATCTCTTTATAGCAAATTCAAATCCCAACCCAAATTGTAACAAAACCACAACAAAGAATTTACCCTTTAAACCTTACAATTGCAAACATTGATAAACTAAGAAAATCATGCTTACACTAAGAAGGATAGCAACTTCTAAAGCATGGGGCTCCTTGATAGTCACTAAAGCAACTTGTGTCCACTGCCCCATCCTATCACCACCCAAAAAATATAATCAGGCACTGGTTTTGGCCGGTTAAGGTCTGCTGTTACACAGACCTTAAGTATGTATATCAATGCAAATCCTCTAGCGTTATCTAGTTTTATCAGGAAAAATACACACTAGGGCTACTGCCTGGCTTGATATTTCCTGAGTCATTGATGTCAAGTCTTACTACATCCAACAAGTTTTCCATGAATCAATTCTCTAATTTTGATAACACAAAAATAATATTGTGACTGCGCTCTATTTCTCAACCAATTCTTAATAGAACACTTCTCTGCAACTCTGATAAAACACAAGTTGACAACTATTATGCTCAATAGATATTGCAACACAAAAATAATATTGTGACTGCACTCTATTTCTCAACATATTATTAATAGAACACTTCTCTGCAACTCTGATAATAGACAAGTTGACAACTATTATTCTCAAAAGATATTGCAGAAATTGGAAATCAACACTTTTACATAAAACTCAGTGAAGAAATCCAACACCCACCTCTCTAATTTTACGTTCTTTACTATGCCACAGTATGAGAAAAACTGCTTAACGTCCTTAACTGTGGCTTTGGTAGACAAATTACAGACCTGGACTATGTAACCATCTGTAATGGCCATTGACAACACTTGGAAGTATCTGTTATCCTATGATTCACAATCTTCTTCTCAGAATTTTAAGTGAATAGCAAACACACGAATATGATATATATACTATGACACTAAATAGTAACCAAAAGAAGATTGATTAAATTAACATTAGTTGTTTTATTCATTATCAAAATTTTTAATTCAATGGAGTATTGGGCCTCCAAATCTTTTTTTCCTAAGTCTGAAGTGTATCCATCAATCACTGTGCAATCTTTGCAGATGCGTTGTTGAATGTCATTGTTCAAAATGGAAAGTGCAAAGCATCACAGTGAGCTGCTTTTTTTGCAGCATCTGATAGGGAAATGGATAAATATTATTTATATTGGTTGGCGGTAAGAAGGAAATTATGAAATTGTGTGTTTAGAATACGATTGTGTTTTGATAGATGAATCCATAGAGGCAATATTTGCACTGTAACAATGTTTTATTTTCCCTGTTTCTTAAATTTCATTTCCATAACATATATTGGAAACCAATTTATCTAATAAATTTCATTTACACTACCTAAATAATTTAAAGAGAATCCTTAATCTATGTGATCTTGCCATTTGAACCATCCTTATTTATGTAATTTGAAAATCATTTTACGGGGAATGAGGTTGAATTAGCATGTTTGGTTAATCGAGATGATGAGGTTGAAGCGGATTTTGTGAGGGAATAACATGAATTAACCTGTTTGGTTAATGGGGAAGAAAGGATTGAAAGAGATCTTGTTGGGGATGAGCTTGAATCACCCTGTTTGGTTAATGGGGAAGAAAGTATTGAAAGAGAGCTTGTGGAGGACAAGCTTGAATCCCCCATTTTGGTTAACGGGAAAGAAATTATTGAAAGGGATCTTGTGGGGGACAATCCTGAATCACCCTATTCCATTAATAAAGATGGAGTTGAAAGGAATTTTGTGGGAAGCAATAAATTAAAGCAGAGATCACCTCTGGTTGCGGAGGTTCAGGAGATCAATTCACTAGAGGTAATGACAGGGAATGATGAGAAGTATGTGCAGTGTTTGTCAAGTGGAGATTTTTTGGAGAACAACGAATTGGAGCAGGGATCACAACCGGCTGCTGAGCCCCGAGATCAATTCAAATGGACAAAATCTAGCCTGTCATTCTGAGTTCCAGTGTTTAATTGATAAAAAACGTGAGTTTGAATCTGAGAGCATTTCAGTGGAGCAACAGAAGATGGAATTTCCAACGTTAGATGGTAAACTTGAAGAAATAGAGTCTGTGGTGAGTGAGGACAACAAGCCAGAGCAGAATAGTGAATCTAGATGCCAGAACTTGGAAAATGAGGATGATGCATGTGGCCATATAATGGATGAGGAGAAGCAATCTGAACCTGCAAATAAGGGGCCGAATGATGAGATTGAAATGGACTGTTTGCCAAATGGGGACAGTGAGCTGGAACCTTGTTTTCATTTAAGTGATGACAATGAGCTTGAATCAGGGTGTTTTGATAATGGGGATAATGGTATTCTCACTGAAGACACGGATGGATAATAGGTTGACGAGGTGCATCATGGGAAAGATGAAATATATGATCCAGAGTCAAGTGATTGCAATTTGTCTAACAGTGGTGGGTCTTCTAACGTGGAAGATAAAAATTCTGGAGGCTACAATCACACAGTGCAACCAGACATGCAAGAGGGTGTTGTTGTTAGTGCCTATGATTTGGTATCTACGGGTGTTCTTGTTGGTTCAAATGGTCTATTTACTCCTGTTTCAGAGAATGAGCAAAAGCTTGAAGCAGAGGTCACTAAGAAGAAGCTCCCGTGCTTAGTGAAAATACCAATGCACTTGGACAAAAAAATTAGAACTCAAATTCGACTTGCGCAACTACATTTGGATGAGAAAACCCAAATCAGGGACTTCATCAAAGCAGCCATACAGATGAAGCAGGTAACATGCTTATATATCTTCGCAAGTCTTTTAA